>JBAMBO010002491.1:0-135297 GCA_037044535.1 Lordiphosa magnipectinata | reverse complement strand
TTTAGAGCTACGATTCTCTTAATTCTACTGCTATAGCATGATGCGGGCATCAATTGAAATATTAATGATTTTCGTATTACCGCATCATTCATGATGTCCCACAGTAAGTAACCAAATACAGAGCCTTGCGGTACTCCGTAATTAGAAAAACGTTCGTCCTAAATCTACCGAAATCAAGCATATTCGTTGACAAAAGTAGAGCAATCCCGCTTTTTCTTAAACCGTGAACAGTGACATTTAGTGCTCGATATATAAACCTAGAAAAAAATAATTTTGATATGAATAGGTACAGATGTATCGATATATTAGTGTTAAGGTATTTTCAGACATCGAATGATGGTCACAACGCACGCAGTGAAATAAAATGAAGGAGACCGACAGACAGATAGAAAAAACCGTATCGACAAACCGTGTAAAGACAAACCGTATAGGACATAGTAAATAGAAAACTGTGTAAATAGAAAACCGTAAATCCAAAAAACCCTCGTTTATAAATCAGGTGTGGGGTAAATCCCGAAAAATTTACGAAATCATTTCCGATCGCATAATATTAATTCAGTATATGGGATATTCCATATCAACTCGGCCACCCCAATTTTTTTTATTTCCAAAAATTTATTATTGGCTATCACTTTGAAGTACTATATATAGATGAAAATACACCAAAATGTTTTTCCCCTACCGTCAATAGTTCTTAAGATAATGCGGCAAACCGTATACCGAAAAGAACCGATTAAAGCCCAGAACCGGAACCAGTACCGGATCCGATATTTTCAATTTTTAGTGTACCGGTATTCGAGAACCGATATATTTAGGACCGAAAAGACCGAAAAGAACCTAAACAGTGTACCGGTACAGCTTCGGTTCTGAGCAATTTTTTTTTTATTTTAACTTCTGTAGTTGCCGCACGGAATTTTGTCATCGCTATATTCAGAGCTGCCACCTGCGCCAGAGAGTGTCATCTCCACATTCAGAGCTGCCGACTGCGCGTGAGAGAGAGACAAAAGACATTGTTTTTGTCTATGCATATAGGTTTCTGTGAGAAAGACTGAAACAAAAACAGCAACAAAAATATGTATATATTTGGCGCTCTTTCACTTAAGTTCCGTTTTTGCATGTTGGCTTTCTGCTAATTCTTCGGATGCTGTCCCTTTTGTATGCAAAACGAAAGAGCTCAGTGTACAGTCGCTTACGGTTAATCGTTGTAAAATTTTTATTCGTGTTTGTGCTGCGAAACTGCAGAGTAATTAATTTATTTAAGAGTTGCAAGTCAATCTAAACGATCGCTTAAAGCGCCAAGGCCAAAAACAAATGTGTATCGGAAGTATTTCGCCTTTGACATTGAAGAAAATGTAAGCAATTGCTGAATAAACGAGTGTGGACAAAAAAAATTAAGGTGAGTTTGATATTTACGAATTTACTTTCCGAAATATATTCATATACATATGTATGAACAATGTACAATGATACTCAGTCTAATGCACATACATATGTAAGCTTCGAGACTTTTCTCTCATACATATACAAACAAGTGCTTAGAAAGTTAAATAGCCTGCCTTTATGTATGTATGTACATGCTAATGTTTGCATGCCTTTGATGAAAAGAAGCGAAAACTATGTTTGTGTGTACATTGTACATATATGTACATAAATATGTACATATGTCTATATACCAGTTGCAAGGGAACATAAATGTCTTATATGTGTGTATGGCTGACGGAGATCCTCTAACTGAACCCTCCCCGAGGGTGTCGGCTGGGCAATGGACACTGTATGCACCTCGGCTAAAAGCGAGCTATACCTAGTGTCACTTGCGCGTCTTACACCCAGGAAATGCAGTGTCTAGCTAAGGCGAAGGCCAGCACTATCCAGCTTCAGTTGGGTGGAGTTGAGCCGGAGCCATGGTTAAGAGGTGCCTGGCAGCAGGCATAAAATGCTATGGGGTGGTTCCCAAGAATAAAAAGTAACCAACATGGGTCCACTATGAAAAAAAAACAAGACCAACCTCGGGCTGGGATATCAGCCCAAACGTCGGTGGAAGGCGTGACTGCTACCACCGGCGGGCACATTGAGGAGAAATCCTCTCTTCGTGTCGCCAGCGTTCACACCTCTGTTGCGGTTGGAGCAGGACAAGACAGTTGTACAGCTACTGCCAATACGACAGATAAAGCCAAAGTGTGGCGTGGTACCGCAGTCCATGCAGACTCGGACTGCCAGTCGCAAGGCGGCTCAATAAACTCGGAGGCCGAGGAAAAGCTGCTGCTCTCGCCAGTCCAGGCGGGTTCTAGTACCTCAAGTAAAGTAAGGCCCAAAAGGAGTAAGGAGGGCATGCGAGCGAAGGCCCAATACAAGGCGGCGCTCAAGATCAAAGCGCAGCTCGATGGCAGCGGTAAGCTCTCCCCAGAAGAGAGCAAAAAGCTGGCATGGGCCGGGCAAAAGATCAAGGAGGGTCGCAAGCACTTTGCGGAGAGACCGGCGATGAAAGCCACCTCCGCCGCATACGTTAACAGGGTGGAGGAGAGCGTGGTAATGAAGCGGCAGCGCTCATCCGAGCAAGCGAAGGTAGAGGCCCCAGTCACCAAACGGCTTTACCAATCTCCACCCCAAACACACAAAAACCGACAAAGGAGTCAGCCAGCGACGTGGCAAAACGGCATCTCACCGTAGCCCTAGTCGACAAAAGCGAACCTTTCGGAAAAATGACGCCAGAACAGTAGAAGCAAGTGGAGGAGATGCTGGCTGTTTGGAGTCAAGATCCTCAAATGTATGGACGATCTCACCCTCAAGTGGGTCAAAAGCGTCGTTGCAGACATGGGAAGCCCATGGGAGGGTGCACAGCTGGAGGTTGTTGACAGAACACGTATTCCGTCAGTTCCGAAGGCGAAAGTGCTCTTCCCAAGGGTAGTACCAAAGGAGCAGGCGCTGAAACTGTTACGGTGGCAAAACCCGGACGTGCCAACAAGCGACTGGAAGGTGCTATATGTTGCTAAGCCCGACAAGAACGGGCAGCACATGGTCATCCACGATTTGCTCTACCCAAGGTTCGGGAAGATGGCGTGGGGAGTAGGCAGCGTGCACCTACGACTCAAAAAGCGCCACCCAGAAGACAAGAACGAGCACACGCTGGAGGCAGGGGAGGTCGAGAAGGACCTTGGCATCGACGAGATGGTCGAAAGAGCCAGCAGCCTCGAGATTACAGAGGCAGTGCACTCTGCTGAGAGCGAAGGGGATGGTGCCTCAGCCATGGTAGTTGACCCATCCAGCCTGGAGAACGACGATGATGAGGATTCAACCATGGTAGTTGACCCATCCGGGCCGGGGGACGCCGACAACGATCATGCAGTTGAAGGTCCTCCAGGTCAACTTGCATAAAAGCAAGCTTTCGTCGGCGGAGCTCCTGATAACCCTTGAGGAAGGGCCCGCCGAAGTGGCCTTAGTTCAGGAACCTTGGATTGCGGCAGGGAACAAGGTCTCAGGGCAAAGGTCAACAAATTACAACACTTTCCATCCCACCGCGGTAAGTAAGGCACGGACAGCCATTCTGGTAAGAAAAGGCATCTATGCTTACCTTATGTCAAATTACAGCACGGACGACCTCACAGTTGTGGCCCTGGAAGGCCACGATGATGAGCCTATAATAATGGCGTCCTGCTACATGGCACACGAGCGAGAGTCACCACCGGCCGAGCTCGTACGTCTAACGGCCGAGGCGAGTAGGAAAAACCAGCCACTTGTCATCGGAACGAACGTCAACGCACATCACACAGTGTGGGGCAGTCCGGACATAAACGACAGAGGTGAGTCTCTCCTAAGCTTTATACTACAAACTAACATAAAAGTAGAAAACGTTGGAGATGTGCCCATATATGTGGGACCAACATCGGCCAACGTCCTAAACCTAACTCTGACCTTAGGGAACAGTACTCAGGCATCAGAATGGAGAGTCCTCGAAAGACTCTCCTTCTTAGACCACAAGTACACCCTTTTTAAGATCGAGTTCGACCACAACCAAACCAGAAAAGCCTACAGGAACCCCCGGAACACCAACTGGGTGAAGTACCTTAAAACGGTAGAATCAAAACTTCCTACGCCAGCGAACATCTGCTCGGTAGACGATATTGAGATGTCCGTGAAGACGCTCACGTCCAACCTAACCGAAGCATACAAATCCTCATGCAAACTCACAGTCAGCAAACGGAGAACCAGACCCCCCTGGTGGACCCCAGCGCTGAAAGAGCAGAGGAAGGACGTGCAAGAATGCTTCAAACTCGCCAAGGAAGCGGATGAGCAAATAATTTGGGAAGAATATAAGATAAGACTTCGCTTCTTCAAAAAAGAAGTACGAAAGGCAAAGCAAAACGCGTGGAGAACCTTCTGCTCCAGCATAGAGAAGGTCTCCGAAACAGGTAGACTCAGGAAACTGCTGTCAAAGCAGCCACCCATACAGAGTCAGCTGAAACGAACGGCCACTAGACGGAAAGCAGCAGGGAAGCGACATGCGCTCTTCTTGATGCGCACTTCCCAGGCTGTACTGTAGTCACTGAGTCAGATATGCCTCATGACCTACACACGCATCAAAGCAACATCCCAACTAACATCATCACTCCAGAGCAAATCCGTTGGGCGATCGACTCGTTTGCGAGTTACAAATCCCCAGGACTGATGGAATATTCCCAGCCATGCTAAAGACGATCAAATGCGCAATCGTCCCATGGCTGCAATCCATTTTTGAAGCTTGCTTGAGATGGAGCTATGTACCTGTGGTCTGGAGGACAGCACGCGTTGTATTCTTGCCAAAAGCGGGAAAATACAGTCATGTGCAACCAAAGGACTACAGACCCATAAGCCTCACATCATTCCTGCTCAAAACAATGGAAAAACTGCTAGATCTCCACATAAGAGAAGGCTTGAACCTGTCCTTGGAGAATAATCAGCACGCCTACACGAAAGGAAAATCGGTGGAAACGGCGCTACACTCCCTAGTAGCCACCATCGAGAAGGCACTGTACCATCAGGAATTTGCCCTGGGAGCATTCCTAGATATATCTGGTGCATTTAACAACATCACCACAGAAGCGAAAATGCGAAGCCTAAGGGCACTAGCAATACACAAGGCATTTGACTCCTGGATGTACAACCTGCTGAGCTGCAGAAGAGTACAAGCCGAGTGGGGTACCACAACCATGACGAAAGAGGCACATGGAGGAACGCCTCAGGGCGGAGTCCTGTCGCCCCTTCTATGGAACCTTGTGGTCAACGAACTATTACGAAAATTCCGCAGGAAAGCACCCAAGATAACCGCATATGCTGACGACATAAGCATAATTATCATGGGGAAATGTCCATCGACTCTTAGCTCAATCATGGACTCTACTCTCAAAGAGATACTAAAGTGGGCCACAGATGCCGGACTCAGTATCAATGCGGAGAAGACGGACCTGACTCTCTTCACCAAGAGATACAAGGTACCGCAATGGACTCCACCTACGATAAATGAAATACAGTTAACGCCAAAGAACAACGTAAAATACCTTGGAGTAGTAATCGACAGTAAACTATCATGGAGACTCAATGTAGAGGAAAGGGTGAAAAAGGCAACCAATGCGCTATATGCAACCCAGAAGATGCGAAGCAACACTTGGGGCCTATCACCAAGTCTAACGCACTGGCTCTTCATCTCAATAATACGACCGATACTACTACATGGCATATTGGTATGGTGGCAAGCCACGGAGAAGTCCACATATCTAAAGCTGATGGAAAAGGCCCAGCGGCAGGCATTAGTCTGCATAACGGGGGCGCTGAGGTCCACTCCAACAAAAGCACTCGAACACATCCTAGGAGTCAACCCCCTTGACATCCAAGCACGCCTCCTTGCACAAAAGACGGCCCAACGTCTTTGTGCGGCAGGCACCATGCTGAAGCTGATGGAAAAGGCCCAGTGGCAGGCATTAGTCTGCATAACGGGGGCGCTGAGGTTCACTCCAACAAAAGCACTCGAACACATCCTAGGAGTCAACCCCCTGGACATCCAAGCACGCCTCCTTGCACAAAAGACGGCCCAACGTCTTTGTGCGGCAGGCACCATGGCGCTACAAAGCTATGGACACAGCACGGTGGGTAGAGTGATCAGCAGTAGCACGGACTACATGATCCCAAAAACTAACTTCACAGGTGCATCAGCATTACAGGGACCAGAAGACTGGCGTATAGGACTGGCCCAGGAAGCAATGCACCTATTTACAGACGGCTCCAAGATGACCTCAGGAGTCGGAGCCGCTGTATACAAACAACCAAATAAACATATACGTTGACAGCCAAGCGGCAATCAAAGCAATGCAAAGACACACCATTAATTCCAAAAATGTTCTGGCAAGCAGGGAGGCAATAGATTCCCTCAGCATCTCTAGAAAGGTGCAAATCTACTGGATTCCCAGCCACCGGGGCATTGATAGAAACGAAATGGCTGACAGTCTTGCAAAAGCCGGAACCGTACTAAGCCAAGAAGCAACACTAAACATATCTATCTCCGTACAGACGCTACACAGCAAGATGGAGGAGAAAGAAGCAGAGGAAAAGTGGAAGAACACAACCGGCTGCAGAATCTCAAAAATCATGTGCAAGACAAGAGACAAAAAACTCACGCACTATATGCTACAGCTCCAAAGAAGAGACTGTAGACTGCTTATAGGCATACTAACTGGTCACTGCCTAGCAGCTGCTCACGCGAAAAAGCTAGGAATCACGACAACGGACATCTGCAGGAAATGTAAGGAACCTGGAGTCGTCGAAACTCTGGAACACCTTATCTGCAGCTGCCCAGCGATCGCTAAGACGAGATTAAGACATCTGCACTCCCCAAGTCTCACCTCTCTTGAAGAGGCGGCAAGGAAGTCTCCCAAACAACTATTGGTATTTGCCAAAACGTCAAACATCCTCTTGGATTTCTAATGGTACCCAGAAAAAACCACCCGGCCTCACTAAGGACCGTAAGGTCTATGTGTAGTCCCTACAAAGGGACAGCCGGAACTACCTACCTACCTATATGTGTGTATGTATGTTGTTTCCTTTTTTATAGGGCGATCATGGAACAAATTTAAAAAATAGGAGAAAGCTAACTTCGGCTCGACCAAAGTTTATATACCTTTATAGCTTCTTTAATTTATATAAATTAAGGTTTTAAATGTTTTTCGTCGAACATTCATAGCTTACTTATTTTCCAAACACAGCAATAGATGGCGCCACTACTTTGACCATTTGCTTGCTAGTTTTTATATGGCAGCTATACGATATATTCATCAGATTTGGATCAAACTCAAAATTGTGTGGAAACCTTAGCATTCATAACTGGAAAGCTTAAAGACGCTACCATAGAAAACAAAAAAGTTTTTCTCACTAGAACTTCTTTTTTAACCGATCGTTCCTATGGCAGCTATATGTTATAGTCATTCGATTTGAATCAAACTTGGCAGAATTGTGAGGTAGCATATAATATTGACAAAAAACAAGTTTGAGAGCGATAGCATTGAAAACAAAAAAGTTTTTCCTACTAAGACTTTTTCTCTGAACTAACTTTTGTATGACAGCTATACTATATAGTTGTCCGATTTTCATCAAACTTGGTGAAATTATGTAAAATCATAGAAAACTACAAAAATGCTAGGTTTGGGGGCGTTTGCATTGAAAACAAAAAAGTTTTTCCCAACTAAAACTAGTTTTTTGAACGATCGTTCCTATGGCAGCTATATGCTATAGTCATCCGATCCTGCCGGTTCCGACAAATGTGCAGCGTATATGTACCAAAAGACTTCGCGCAAAGTTTGGTTAAGATAGCTTAAGCAGGGCGTTTTCAAAAATTGAGAAGCAGTCTAAGCTGATGGGCTTAGCGGTAAACGACGACAAGACGAAGTACCTTGTATCCACGGACAAGATGTCTACGCGTCTTGGACAATTTCATACTTTGGGGGAGTACAACTTTGAGGTTGTAGAGGATTTTGTCTACCTCGGGACGATGATTACCGGCGACCACAACATCAGCCTGGAGATCCGAAGAAGAATTACTCTTGGAAACCGATGTTACTACGGGCTCAGTAGGGAGCTCAAGAGTAGAGCCTTTTCTCGAGGAACAAAAATAGCGCTATACAAGTCGCTCATCATCCCAGTCCTGCAATACGGTGCAGAAGCGTGGACAATGACAGCAGCGGATGAGGAGGCGATTGGCGTTTTCGAGCGAAAAATTCTTCGGATGATCTATGGACCTTTTAAAGTTGGCGATGGATACCAAATTCGAATTACGAACTGTATGAGCTCTATAGGGACATCAGTCTAGTCAAGCGCATAAAGCAACAGCGGCTGCGCTGGTTAGGACATGTAACCCGGATGAATGAAGAAGCTCCAGCAAAACAGACGCACAAAGCGAAGGCGGCTGACATTAGAGGACAAGGCAGGGGTCGCCCACCACAACTGTTTAGTCTATTCCTTTAACATAAAATAATAAAGATTACGAATATGGCTGCTGCTCAAGGTAAACTACATTGGTCCAAATGGATTTCTTTTTTGTCTAAGCATCTCAAAGCAGTAACTCACTCCATTCGAGTTACAGATGTCATTTCAAAGGCCTCGGGCGAAGCCCATCCCTAACGCGGTGGCAGAACAACAACCCACACGCAAGCCCTGGCGCGCAGATTTTGGCTGGCTTCGGATTCGCGCAGATGGCGCCCGCATCGCTCCGTTCAAGCATGCAATAATTGTTAGTATATAATTAATATTCAATAAATTTAGTCACATTTTAAACCACTTAGCAAAGTGGTGACCCCGTCTAAGTTAAAGAACACAAACAATAATCAAAACAAATTCATAGCAGTGTGTTAAACAAATGAATTTCAATCTCTCACGAAATTCTCACGCATACACCCATACAGTGACGCCATAGTGGGATTCGTGTCGACATGCAACTTTCGATCAGCAATTTAAAACAGCCTCAAGCTAACTATAGCAAGGAGCACTATTTCGACAACAGCCAGCTAGATCCTCAACAGCAGCAACAGAACCATCTCGATGTTTTTTGGGCATTTTGTCTTACACGACAGACTCCGCGACAAAGCAGCACACACATACACACATGCTGACGACATCTACAGCATACACTTAAACACATGTTGGCGCGTTGTCATACACACACACAAAATGAGATTTACCGCTCATGGAGAGACAGACATTTGGAACAGCAAACAGCTTGCGATCATCGAGAAAGCCTCGCTCCCACCAGGAGTCGCTCATTCGTACTTTTGGCAATGGAATTTTTTTACAATTTGTGAAACGGCAGCGCCAAACAAACACACACACATGCGATCAAACTCTACCAGCGGCCTCAGGCTCACTCACACACGCCCAGCGCGATTTTCGAATTGCGGATTAATTACCAGGATTCATGCCTCCACAACTGGATATGACGACTCCGCTGGCGCCGCGAAAATGAAACGGATCGTCCACAGTAAGGAGAGCTCCTGGTTTGAAAATGACGCCGGCAACGCCTACCCACATTCACACGTACACCAACACAGACAGCATCTACCAGCGCACACACACAATTACAAAAAGCAGAGGGTGCTTTTCGCCCCTTGCACGTCAAGCTGTCCACATCCTGCAGCAGCCAATGTCTTCCACGTCAGGCTATCCACGTGTGAAAGCGTTCATCGCTCTGCTTGCCTACACCCGCTGCCCACGCCTGCTATTATCGCTCGTCCAGCCGGCCTTGCACCTGCATGTCCACAACCGCAACATTGGTAAATCATTCACCAATCCCGCCGATTCTCTTTGCACTCAGCCGAATCAACACGTAACCGAACTCACGTTGTTCAAGCATCCGACCAATTTTTCAGATCTTACATTGTACGCAGCCTGCCAGACGATCGTTCATACTTATGGAAGTACGTAGCGCAGCTGAATTTGGATCTTCATCGCATCTTTCATCATCACCGATGTTCATGCACAGCGATCCGCATAACTAATCGACCACAAGCAACCTGCTTCAACTCGAGACGCGCTTTGTTTTGCAATTGATGCCAGCCTGAGTCTACCTTCAAGTTCTCGATCTCATCACGAAAGTCCTCAACGAGAGGCACCACGAAAGTCCTCAACGAGAGTCACCACGAAAGTCCTCAACGAGAGGCACCACGAAAGTTCACGACGCGTGGCAACCACAACCCTGCTTGGTTGAACTTGCTTATTGACCACCACTCGAAGCAACGGCCTCAACGCGAGGTTGCCATCGAAGCAACTACGCAAATCCGTTCTCGGTGCACATGCTCAGTACTACGGATTCATTAGTTTCTACAGTCAACGGAGCTACGACACAAACATCACAGCGAGAAGTATACGCAAGTATTCCTCCACATTGGGACTTGTCCTGATCCTGTAGATGCTCACCCCGGACATACATTCATACCAGCTGCACTTAAATTTTTAAGATCATTCGTTCCCACATGGTCTCTGGAAGGGGAGTACATTTGCAGCCCTGGCCACCTCTGGTCACACTATTCATTGAGCACCATCCCTAACGCGGTGGCAGAACAACAACCCACACGCCATCCCTGGCGCGCAGTTTTTTGGTTGGCTTCGGCCACGCGCGGTATCGCGTCTGTCCAACTCAACAATAATTGTTAGTTTAAGTGATATTCAATAAAGTTAGTTACACATTAAACCTCGTCACGAAAATGGTCAATGTAGTGGCGCCGTCCATTGCTGAGTTTGGGAAACAGCTCAGCTAAGAATGTTCGATGAAAATCATTTAATTCCTTAACTTATATACATTATACAAGGGTATATAAACCTCGGTCGAGCCGAAGTTAGCTTTCCTCTATTTTGTATGTTTGTTATTTATATAAATAAAATTAAGGAAATTATTTCGTTTTGTAGTTTGTTTTATTATTTACAAAAATAAATTTAAAGTTGCTCTCCATCTAGATCAGCGATAGTCACAAGAACCCCCTGGGGGGCGAAGACATTTCGCTATTTACACGTATACGAGCCGAACGCATGCTGAAGCTGAGGAGAAGAGAGCTAAAATTCTTTCAGTCGCTGGCTAGCCTTTGATGCTGTCAGGTCGAAGCAAATTCACGGCGCTTCTTTTTCATACACTAGTCCACTCTCACTTTTTGACCTCGCTCTCGTTGACCAACGCTGTTGTAAATTGATGCATAATGAAACAATATTATCAGGTTTTTTTAGTTGGACGATAAAAACTATGTAATTTACTCAATAAAAGACCTCAAACGCAAAAATCAAGCATGAAATGGCTAGAAGAACGCTTATAAGTGGAGATTCCAAGGCTTGATATTTTCAGATGATAAGAAGGCCGCCAGTTCAGCAGTCGGATATCGTGCATGCTAGTACATCTCCTAGTTCTTCCGCAATCTTAATTCTAAAAGTTAGCAACGATTTTTATGGTCGTACTAATAAAGGATAGAAGGCGTTGGATGTAAAATATTTTATTGAGACTTGATTTTTGTTGTTCATAAAGTCTTCATTTAACTTAACAAGGACTGTTTTTATACCTAGTTACATGGCGGGTTGCGATTGCTGAACTGGCGGCATTCTTATTATTTGAAAATATTAAGCCAAGGCACCTCCACTTATAAGCGTTTTCTCTAAAACTGTTCACACGATTTGAACCAAATTTTTTTGTAGATACCCTTGAATATGTGTCCTTCAAGATGGTATAAGGCGTATTTGGCCACATCTCCTGATTTATCAAAAGTAATTTTTTTGTATCATTTTGTATCACTTTGTATATGGAAAAGCAAGAGGTTCTTCTTCTTTATTGGCCCGATGTAGCATCACAACCGCTTGACGGTCTTGGCCTCTGCAATGAATGCCCTCCACTCGCTTCTGCATTGTGCGAGCTGGCACCAGTTGTTCACACCAAGGTTGGAAATGTCTTTCCGCACTTGATCATCCCATCTTAGTGGTGGGCGACCCCTCCTGCCTTGTCCTCCAAAGTCAGCCGCCTTCGCTTTGTACGACTTTTTTACTGGAGCTTCTTCATCCATCCGGATTACATGTCCTAACCAGCGCAGCCGCTGTTGCTTTATGCGCTTGACTAGACTGATGTCCTTATAGAGCTCATACAGTTCGTGATTCATTCGAATGCGGTATCCATCGCCAACTTTTAAAGGTCCATATATCCTCCGAAGGATTTTTCGCACGAAAACGCCAATCGCCTCCTCATCCGCTGCTGTCATTGTCCATGCTTCTGCGCCGTATTGCAGGACTGGGATGATGAGCGAATTGTATAGCGCTGTTTTTGTTCTTCGAGAAAAGGCTCTGCTCTTGAACTCCCTACTGAGCCCGTAGTAGCATCGGTTTCCAAGAGTAATTCTTCTTCGGATCTCCAGGCTGATGTTGTTGTCGCCGGTAATCATAGTCCCGAGGTAGACAAAAGCCTCTACAACCTCAAAGTTGTACTCCCCCATAGTAAAAAATTGTCCAAGATGCGTAGACTTCTTGTCCGTGGATACTAGGTACTTCGTCTTGTCCTCGTTTACCGCTAAGCCCATCAGTTTAGACTGCTTCTCAATCTCTGAGAATGCCCTGCTTACCGCCCGTTCGTTCTTGCCGATAATTTCAATATCATCGGCGTATGCGAGTAGCATTAGATCTCTATAAAGAAATGAGCCCGATCTGTTGGCACTTGGGCACTTTCGCAGTATATACTCCATCAGTAGATTAAAGAAGTCACACGATAGGGTATCACCCTGCCTAAAACCTCTCTTGGTATCAAATGGTTCGGAGAGGTTCTTTCCTATTTTGG
The DNA here is from genome assembly GCA_037044535.1 of Lordiphosa magnipectinata. NCBI lineage: Eukaryota > Metazoa > Arthropoda > Insecta > Diptera > Drosophilidae > Lordiphosa > Lordiphosa magnipectinata. The sequence goes on along the minus strand of JBAMBO010002491.1, from coordinate 122,486 downwards.
CGGAGCTTCGAGTGCTTCTCAACGTCATCATGCAATGTCGAACGTACTTTGCTGGTATACCAAAGGGTATATAGGGCGTCAAAGAACCTTGACCTTATCGGTGTGTCAAAGGCTGATTTATAATCATCAAAAAGATGGTTGGTTTTGATATTTCTCTCATAGGTCTTCTCCAGGGTTTGTCGTAATGTGAATTTCTGGTCTGTGGTGGATTTACCAGGTCTGAAGCCACACTGATAAGGTCCGATTAGTGTGCTAATAAGCGGCTTTAGACGTTCACAAACAATGCACGACAGAATCTTATATATTCTTCGTGATGGTCCGGTGGGTCTATCTCTATGTTGTCGATTGGTGGCGTCGCTACTTCTCCAGAGGCGATATTGTGTTCGTTGTCGCCTCCCAGCAGGTTGGCGAAATAGCTTCTCCATTTGTCTAGCGCCACTTGCGGATCTGTGACCAGATTTCCATTTTCGTCCTTGCATTGTGTGACTCCGGGTTTGAAACCTTCAGTTAATCGTCTTATCTTTCGATAGAATTTTCGAGTCTCACCCACGCCGAATAGCATCTCGACTTCCTCACGCATGCGCCTTTCTCGCTCATTCTTTTTCCTTCTGAAAAGGCGCTTCTCCCTCTCTCCTTTTCTTCCGGTATTGCTCCTTAACAGCCCGCGTTGCTCCCGACTGCAGAGTTCTCCTGTAGGCAGCGCCTTTTTCTGTAGTAGCACCACTGCAGTCGTCATCATACCAAGTCTGCTTTCGAGGGTGCTCGGCGTATCCGAGTATCTCCTTGGCAGCTGTACTCATGGAGTGTGATATATGATTCCACTGTTCGCTTACACCAGAAGGGAATGGTGAGTTTTCCCTGAGCAGTTGGGTGAGTTTAGCTGTGTAGGCTTCAGAGGTCCGTTGTGATTGCAGCTTATCGACATTTAGCTTTCGACGTGTACTAGTACGTGAGGCATGTGCCACACTGAGCCGCGTGCGTACTTTGGCTGTAACAAGGTGGTGATCCGAGTCTATGTTGGCACCTCGAATCGCACGCACGTCTAGAACACTCGATGAGTGCCTTCCGTCGATCACAACATGATCAATCTGATTTCGCGTTAGTTGATCAGGGGACTTTCAGGTCGTCTTATGGATGTCGCGATGCTTAAACCTGGTACTACTTATGACCATGTTCCTGCCCGCTGGCAAAATCTATTAGCCTCTCTCCGTTACCGGAGGTTGTTTCATGAAGGCTAGATCGGTCGACTGTCGAGCCAAAAACTCCTTCTCTCCCAATTTTAGCGTTAAAGTCGCCAAGCACGATCTTTATGTCGTGATCGGGGCAGCGCTCATATAACTGTTTCAGGCGCTCGTAGAATTCGTCTTTTATCGAAGCGCCCTTGTCTTCCGTTGGGGCGTGTGCACAGATAAGACTAATATTAAAATATTTAGCCTTAAGTCTGAGTGCGGCTAGTCGCATGTCCACTGGTGTGAAACTGATGACAGAGCGACGAAGTCTTGCACTGACTGCAAAGCCGCATCCAAACTCATGCTTGGAAGCATGTCCGCTGTAGTAAATCTCCCAGGGTGCATTGGTTGTTGATGTTCTTTTCACCATGCTCCCCTGTCCAATCCATCGCATTTCCTGAAGTACCCTGTAGGGAGGGCTTGCCGCTCACGTTAGCCAGAAGCTTTGCGGATGCAAAGCGTTCTGTTTACAGTGGTCACCAACAAGGAGGTGTGAGTTGACTTGAGACGCAGCATCGCGCTGGGTTCGCCAAGTTGAACCGATCAGCAGCTGTACCTCACTACATACGCCCCCATTAAGTCCAGAAAAAACTATGACTAGAAATTTCTGGACGACCACAAGAGGTTGGTCCACTAATAATAGCTTTTTCAAAAATCGTTAACACGATTTGCATCATATATTTTTAAAACACTCTTGCAAGTGTCCTTAAAATGGTATATAGCGTATTGTGCCACATCTGAAAGTAGAGTACTTGTAAACCTTAAATCCACTCACAAGTTAATAAAAACAATATAGTATGCATTTCTTAACAATATTGCACTTGCAGATTCTAATTGAGTTTGATAATTCAGGAATATATATAAATAAAACGAGAAAGCAAAGCTAACTTCGTATGTGCCGAAAATTTAATACACTTGAAAAAGTTCGCTTCAACTGTTAGCGATTTCGACCAAACTACGCAGATCAGCTTAAAAACATATAATATTAACAATGACCGAGTTTAAAAGCGCTAATATTGAAAACAAAAAAGTTTTGAACATTTCTATGGCTGTTTATATTTTTCCGAACATTTCTATGGCAGCTACAAGAAGTAGTCATGGATGGATCCGATCCGGTCGGTTCCGACATATTAGCAGCGTTCAGTAAAAAGAAGACTCAGGGCAAAATTTCAGCTTCAAAACTGAGGGACTAGTTCGCGTAGAAACAGACAGACGGACGGACAAAGCTTAATCGACTCAGCTCGTCATGCTGATCAAGAATATATATACTTTATGTGGTCGGAAATGACTGCTTCTATGCGTTGCACACTTCTGGGCAAAATTATAATACACTTTTCAAGTGTATAAAAAGTCCTCAAATGTTTCATATTTTATCGTTCCAAATCGACGCAAACTTTCAGTTGATATTTTGACTGACTTATGCTCTAGTGTGACCAGACTTGACAACATAACATTGGCAAACCATTTTAAGCGCAGCACACATATCTTCGACATTTCTTTAACTTTGTAAAATACCATGGCCGACGTTGATGAAATTGTTACCGCACCTGTCCAGGAGGACCTCAAGAATGGCGATTCCCCTCCCGCTAAGAAAACGAACGCTGAATTAGCTGTGAAAAGTGAAGACGAAAAGGCACAAGCACCGGCCAAAAATGGTGATGTCTCCCCCGAGGGAGAGACTCCCGCTGTTGCCGAATCTGAGTTGGATGTCAGCAAAGCAGAGCGCGCCATCATATGCCAACTGCAGTATTGTTTTGGAGATGCCAATCTCAGTCGTGACAAGTTTCTGCGTGAGCAGATTGCTAAAAACGAGGACGATTGGGTTCCACAGACAGACTTCGCTAAAATCATCGAGGATTTAAATAAATCCGATGAGGGTCTGCTGCAGGTCAGTGAGGACAATCAGAGTTTGCGTCGCATAACGAGGAGCGGTGCAAGGTTGTACAGGAGCGGACAGCCTATGCCAAGGGTTTACCCCTCACAGAGGAGTGAGCTGCTGGACTTCTATGCTTCGTACGAAAAAGTACTCAATCTGACCATGCGCAAGCATTATGACAAGCCAAGTCGTATAAATTCAAGAGCAGCATTTTCATTACTTTTGAGAGTAACCAGCAGGCTCAGTCATTTCTAGAGACTGCAAAGATCGCCCACAAGGAACATGAATTGCTGCGCAAATGGCAGGTGGATTATCTCAAAGAGAAGCAGGAAGAGTATCAGAAGAATGAGAAGCGTAAGATCAAAACGGAATCAAAGCCAGAGCAATCTCAAGCATTGAGTTGCCTAAAAACGCTGTGGTGGTGTTCGAGGGTGCCGCCGAGGAGATCCGCAAGGCGTTTGAGAAAATCAAGAACTTTGAAATAGCCTACATTGAGTTCAGCAAGGGGGATACCAAGGGCTCAGTGCGTTTCACCGAGGCAGATGCTGCCGAAAGGTACCTGAAGAAGGTCGAGGACAACAATCTCAAATTCAACGACGAAGTTTCTTTGACTCTACGCAAAGCCACAGCAGAAGAGGAAAAAGAACTTCTGGACAAGGCCGTTGATTCCATGAAGAAACGCCGCGATTTCTCGCCCAACAAAAACAAACGTCATGGTGGCGTTGTTGATCGGAAGCATGGCAACAAAAGGGCCCGTGTGGAGTAAGAGTTGGCGCTGGTAGTTCCAAAATGTAATTTAGTTTTAAACGACGTATCATGTATGTCAGTGAAAAAAGTTAAACCACGAGCAAAAATCTCTGCTAAAAGTTATATAAAATCATACATAAGTCCATGTGTGTATCATCTTGATAGAGATCATTTTTGAATTTTTTTATTTAAAAAAAAAAAAACAAGCTACAAAACGAAAATTTTTACATAAATAACAAATACAAAATAAAAACTCAGTTTAAAAACAAATTACTCCGAAATGGTTTTAAAGGCGGAAAAAATGAATATTTTCATGAAATTTTTGGGACATTTGATAAAAGTATAACATCTGAAGTATTTAAAAAAAAAAATCAATTTAAATATTAATAAATAAGAATCTAATGAGTGGCCTCGAGAAAAAGTTATTGTCATAACTTCTTACCAGATCATCTGAAACCAAAAATCCGAAATGCGTTTAAAAGGTGATATGGTCAGTTACACCAAATGGTCCACCGAGACCAAAATATTTAAAGTGATTAAAAACACTATATTTTATCATATTTTCATAGGGAAATAATCAAATTGAACTAATGTAAGCCAATCTTACATTTATTCATAACGCATTTCGAAATATTTGGTTTCCACGCTAGCGCAATTTTTATAATTTCGACATTAGATTTCTTGATAGATTGCCCATGGATTTCTTTTACTTTTGCTATCTAAAATCTTTCTGAGTTTACAAATGGTCAAAAAAGAATGCACAAGCAACTATGTGATGGAAACCACATAAATATAATGATGGAAAAAAATGTCCTGTGCGAAAATGCTTAGAACTAAATTTTAAAAAAACTATAAATTACACAGGATTACAAAATTTTGCAACAGAGAAGATAACAAACTTTCCTTATGTATTTTTGGTCACTGAGTTCGAATCAACCCAGCACGTCAGGCTTAAGAGATATTTGGATAAACGCGTAATAAACATGTGGCTACATTAAGTAACCTTTTCAAACCAAATTTGTTTTAATGTAAGCTGGATTTAATAACGCTACAGAAAAATCAGACAAGTTTTGATTATGTTCATAAGATACAAATTTTTATACCCTTATAGAGGGTATATTAAAATTGTCCAAATGTTTGTAACGCAAGGAAGCATCTCCGACCATACAAAGTATATATATTCTTGATCAGTATGATGAGCTGAGTTGATATAGCCATGTCCGTCTGTCCGTCCGTCTGTTTCTATGCTATTTCCTCCGTCAGTTTTAAAGCTATATTAACCAAACTTTGCACGAAGCCTTTTGGTACAAATACGCTACACATTTGTCGGAACCGGCCGGGTCGGATGACTTTAGCATATAGCTGCCATAGGAACGATCGGTCGAAAAAGTAGTTTAAGTGAGAAAAACTTTTTTTCTAAGTTTTTTATCCTTTTACACAATTCCACCAAGTTTTATGAAAATCGGCTAACTATATAGTATAGCTACCATACAAAATAGTCCTTTGTCTGAAAAAAAGTCTTAGTATAAAAAACTTTTTTGTTTCTTAATGCTATCGCTCCCAAACTTGTTACTGATCAATATTATATGCTACCACACAATGTTCAGCCAAGTATGATCCAAATCGGATAACGTATGGACTATAGCTGCCATAGGAAATATCGGTCGAAAAGTAGTTCTAGTGAGAAAAACTTTTTTCTTCTCAATGGTAGCGTCTTTATACCTTCCACTTGTGAATACGTATCAGTTTCCACACAACTGTTGGGGAGTTTGGTCAAAATCGGATGAATATACATATCTAGTTTGGGAACATAAGCTCAGCTAAGAATGCTCGACGAACAATTATTTAATTCCTCAATTTATATAAATTAGACAAGCTACAAGGGTATTGTAAACTTCGTTCGAGCCGAAGTTAGCTTTCCTCTATTTTTTGATTTTGAATATGTAAAATTTTTTAATATTATAATTTAAATCGATTTTTTCCCAAGTTAAAATTATTCTGAGAAATTGTCTGCTAATAGAAAAAATCTTAGAAAGTACGAATCGATACTCCTTTGTCTCCTCTAAGTTATCACATTTTTAGTTTCTCGATATCATCGCTCTTTTAAATGTATAGACCAAAAACTATACAATACTTTGTTATTTTCAAATAACAAGAACTTTTAATGGTAAATTTTTATTGATTTTGATGAAATATGTATTTGAATCAATACCAATTGCAGATATGTAGAGGCACACTAGAATGAAAATCGCATTTGCTCTGCACTCGCGAAAATATACCTTTAAGCCGAACACACTCTTTTATTATTTTGCTCAGTCTTTCTTTGTTACCGCTACCTGACAAAGTAAATCCTGCCTCTACAGTTTTTGGTAATAAGAGGGGTCGGCGCGTCTATTGTGCACACAAAAGGGCTCAGCAGCAGAGCCAATATGTAAATGAGTTTTTTGCCGGCCCCTGGCCTATAACTTTAAAAAGCGCGTTGATATCGAAAAACTAAAAGCAGTAAACTAGAGGAGAACAGGACTATCCTATTATTATTTGAAATTTTTTTATTAGCAGAAAATTTTTCAGAATTATTTTAGCTTAGAAAGATTTTATTAAAAAACAACAATTTTTTTCCATATTCAAATCCATAATTTGGTATCCAATAAATAATTTCAAAACTTCGTGTTTGGTTTTTCTGTGGCCTCATTACCTACAAATGTAAACAAAACTTGCTCAACACACTTTCATCCAAATATTTCATAGTTCAGATGTGCTGGGCAACAGCGGACAATTGAATTGAGTTTAGTGCCCAAAAATACATACATACATATACACTGCACGTCACTTAAATAGGTTCATCATCTCTGCCATGCATGTGCAAACTCTGCCAAAAAAATTTTCTAAATCAGTACAAAAAAAAAATCCTTGTTATTAGAAATATTTTCGTTATAAGGATAAATTTCTTGTCCATTTTTGTTGGTCACTTGAATAGGTTTAGCTTTAAAAATACGTAAATACATATATTAACAGAACGGCATTTATTAAATGTATTTTATGTTTTTGAATAATAGTATTCCATTTTTTTCTGGTTAGTTTTTTATGGGTACCCACTTGTTTAAAATAATTTCATAAATTCTGTTTTGTAATGAGTTGTACAGATTTTACAAGATTTGTAGCGAAATTTTAGTCCAATTTTACTCAATTGCAACAATCAATGAGTTTTTGTTTTCATATTGTCCGCCTGTGTTCAAACTTGAACATGATATTCGACTGGTCCCACACTTAGCATACAATATATTGCTTTTATTGTAAATTTCTCCACTAAATCTTATCTTGGGTAACGCTGTATTTAAAAGATACATGCGTGTGTATAAATGATCTGCGTTGGTTTACACACCACGCATTTCTGGTCCTCTTCAAGGGTGGTGTCAAGTGCAGGCAGACCCTTTGTCAGCAACCCTAACTAAATGTAATTTTACGAACGTCCCTCTATATTTATGGGCTAGAATGTCTTATCTAAATATGATATTTAATGCTACGTGTGGGCAGAGTCGAATATCATGTTCAAGTATGAACAGCCGCACTTGTATACTTTACGTGAAAGTACATATACCCTATACGTGTTCCCTGATATTTAGGTCAAGAGAATAAGGCGGCCACTGCAATAAATCCAAAATTTGTTGCCGAATCCATTCTTTGACTGCTCTTGCAGTATGTATTGAAGCATTATCTTGTTGATAGGTCCAAGAAATTGGTCCAAACATTTCAGAAAAAAAAAGAAAATGCCGATTCACTTGAATATGAATTGAACTTGAATATAACACATCAACTCTGACTTTAAAGTTGACTGACTTAAGGATTCATTGTTTCAAATTTAAAATTTGTTCTCATTGGTTCTTAAACTATTTGTTTTTAATAAAATAAACTTAATTGTAACATAGAATAATAATATAACATAAAAGAGATCATTTTGTGTTTCAGATACGTTTTCAGTGTGATCATAATAAAAGGTACACTTCATGTGTTCGTAAGAAAAAAAATTTTAATTTCCATTTTGTGTTCTTTTTTTAGGGCCTGGCAGGTCTCTACTGGTGTCTCATACCACAGTTTTTGGACACCTTCCCATAATTTTTGTTTACAACACAAGTTTTCAATGGGGTTAAGGTCGGGGGATTGGCTTGGCCACTTCAGAACGTCAACTTTTTGGTCCTCGAAAAATTTAGATAACAGCCTTGATGTGTGTTTAGGATCATTATCTTGCTGAAATACCCAACGTAATGGCATATTTTCCTCAGCATTCGGTACCATAACTGTTTCCAATATTAGGTAGTTCATTGCATTTTTGATGTGAGATGTTTATGTACCAAAATAGGAAACTGCACCCAAATTCATAGCCGCGTTTTCACAAGTGTGGTGACGACTTAAGTGATGCTCTGACTTATGTAAATCATGACAATAATAGTTAAAGCCATCTGGCCCATCGAGGTTACATTTTTTTCGTCCGAAAAACAACCTTCTTCTTTCACGAGCAAACAATAGGCATGCCTCTTTCCGCGCAGGGTTAAGAGGTGGTTTTTTAAGAGTTTTCTTTCAACCGTGTATAAACTGACTTTAACAGAATATTTTTCTTTGATTTTTACACTTAAGTCATGAGCATTAGAAGCAACCCCAAGAATGGTTCGACTTTCATGATTTGAGCATCGACTTCTTCCTATTCTGGTTCTCTTTGGATCAAATTGCATTCATTGCAAGCACTTTTCTGGCCCTTTTCCATCTCTGTAAGGTCTTAATTTAACAAATTATTTGTGAACTAAGCGATAGCGATTGATTCCGACTTATAATTTGGAGTTAACTAAGACTGTATCGCATGAACCTATTCAAGTGACTAATGAAAATGCAATGCATTTCAAGGAGAATAAATTCAAATCAAATTTAGAAATTAACCGTTGCTGGTTGCAGTTAGTTCTTTCTCCCACATTAAAGGCACATTAAAACTATTTTTTAAAAACATAAAGAAAACGATTAACCTCCACTGGATTGGTAAAGAGATGCAAATAAATAATGGAAACATGCTGAACCTATTCAAGTGACATGCATTGTAGAAAGCTTTCTATGTTCTCTGGTACAAAAGTATATAGACCTAAGTTCAACTACAGCTTGACATTGAAATTCTCCTCCGCAAGTGTCAGTTACTGCCTTTATCTGTTCAATCTTTGCGATGACACAGAAACTGGACTTTGTAGTTCTTTGTTCAATACCCTAATGCGGTGATAATGGTCAATCATACTTGTTAAATAGGGGGGTTTTTCTAAAAAGTTTAAAAATATTAAGATTTGTATTTAAATATAAAAAAAATGGAATCTTCTTGAACTATTTTTGGTTTCAGAACTGTTCTGTTTAGAATCTTTAGAGCTTTTCTCCGTACACCTGATAAAAGTAAAAAAAATGCAACAGAATATGCTGATATTTCAAGGTTGCCATAAATTTTCGTATGGGTAGTTTACCCACCTGGAATTTTGTATACCCATAGGCTTGCACTTATCCGCCAGACCCACCTGTTACACTTATACATCACCAACACTTTCACCTCTTATTTTTTAATAAAAGCGGCACCCATCTGGCAGTCAACTTTCCCAATTCCTAAACCCTACTTAAAGTTCACATTCATTTGCAATTTTTGTTTGTTTTGAATGTAGCAAAGTGATCAAAAGTGAACTTGTTGTGAACCAGTTTTCCACCAATTAATTAAATAACAATATCTCACTCAAGCATCACCCTAGTTACAGAGCTCAGTTTGCCTATGGTTCTTCCCCCGAAGCATCATTGAACTATGCGTCATCGAATGGCCATAAAAGCACGCCCGTTTCATGCTAATCAGTTTAGTTGCCTACACGATGTCTCACCAGTTGCTCCTATCCAATTTCTGCCTGCTGCTCTTCAGCTGCTGCTGCTTGCTTCTTTTGGTATCTGCTCAGCCGCCTATAAGTGAGTTGCCATAGGAGAGTAATACTTGCAGAGTGTATTACTCCATATGCTCTTTTAACAGCTCCTCGTGACTGCCCGTCCAATGAAACGTTTCTGCCATGTGGTCCCAGTTGCCAGACAGAATGCGCCACCTTGGGCCAACCCTGCCTGATAAATCATATACGTTGCCCGGATGGCTGCTATTGCAACAAAGGCTACGCAAGGGACGCAAAAGGCACCTGTATACCCATGAGACAATGCCGTCGACGGGGTGGAGGCGCTTACTCCACATAAACTTCGCTGGTACAGCTGGCTTGGAATGAGAATTGAAATCGAATACGTGAAAAATAAAAGTGTTGAAACATAAGATTGAGGCATTGATAAGTGAACAGCTGGCATGGAGTGGCTTTTGTTGTGATGAGTTTTAATTATTGACATTTGTTTTCTGATGATGATGATGACGATAATGACAACACGACAGCAACCTGATTTGGGTTTCGTTGCTGGTTTTGCGTTGTGATAATTGGACAACTCATTAGTTCCTAGTATAATTTTCAAAAGTTTGTAGACGGTAAATGCGATTTAATTTTAACCAAAACAATAGTCTTACTATAAAAAGAAAACTAGTAGACTCCTCTTCTATGTATGTAACTAGATCATGTTCTCGTTTTACAGACTATATTTTATTGGCTTACCAATCTTCAATTAAAATTCCGAATATCGTTTATAGTACAACCTTCAAGTAGCGTAGCACTAGCTTTTCTATTATGAACTACTTTATTCGCTGATCGGCTCATGGGCATATCATTGGGAGCAAAATATTGGTAAACTAAAACGAATGAGCACTGCTTGGCAATCTTTCCAACAACGAACAATTTGGTCAAATATGTAGATTTTTGGTGCATAACAAAGTACTGAACTTCCTTACCTTCGTCTGTGAACCGCTTATAAAACCATAGCTCGAAAATAACTCTCAACCCGTTTTTCAGTTCGCTCTGCTCACGTCACTGACCGAAAAACCAAATATAAAAGGGGCCCGGGCTTCCCGTAACCGAATGTGTTCTGTTATCGCGCTCACTGTTAAGTGGCTGTGGTTGACCACACAGCACTGATCGGTCTGACAGCAACCGAATAACAGGCCCAACTCAGTCAATTGGTCTTAAATGGCGTGCTTCTCGAAGACCAAACTTTCAAAATGTTATTTGTAAAGGTTGCCGACTCAAGAGTTGCGCCAGAGTTTAACATAAGCAGAGAGAAAGTCTATGCGAGAGAGAACGAGAGAGCGCGAATAGTTCATCGCATACATTCATATCGTTAGTCGAGCCTTACACACCGATGCATACATACGAAGAAGACCTTTTAAATTCGGGAATTAGGCCAAACGGTCCCAAAAAGACCTAAGAGGAAAAAAATAAAAAAAAAAGTGTTTATCTCCTCTCACAACCAAATAGAAGCAGAGAGCGTAGTTACAGGTTGTTTCGATACCTCTTTTCAAAGTGGTCGCACGAAAGCTGTCGTTTTCTGACAAAGGCAAACGGGGAACCGATTTTTGCGACCTCTGTATAAAACAGACTAAAACGGGTTATCTCAAACATTACTTAAGCTTTGAACTAGAAATTTTGGGTGTAGGTCAGTAATATCGATATGTTCCCGGTATAACCAAAGTATCACCAAACTTTTGGGGATTGCATTGAATGTTTGATTGTTCCTTATAGGCGTCTAAGCTGCTGAGACGATCTTCTCAAAATTTGTACAGTCAGGAAAGTCATAGCCTATGTTCCAAGTCTCTGAACCGGTTAGCAAGCGATTAAGACAGTTTAAAAGTGCACAGAAAAAAAAGAATATTTGTTAATTTGGACTGGATAGTTTAAATATCGTAAAACGAATACTAATAATATCCATTGAATGTTAGATTGATCTTAGATTTTCATCCAATGTATCTGAAAATCGTCCAAAGGATATATATGTATTTATATACCCTTGTAGCTTGTATAATTTACATAAATTAAGGTTTTAAATGATTTTCATCGAACATTATTAGCTGAGTTATTTAACTCAGCAATAGATGGCTCCACTACTTTGACCATTTACTTGCAAGTTTGTTATATGGCAGCTATAAGATATATTCATCCGATTTTGACCAAACTCCCCAAAATTGTTTAGAAACTGATGATATTCATCACTATGCGGGGATTTCCCTAAATGCCGTTCTATGCTCATATTCATATAGATTCACATATTCACATATATTCGTCATTTCAAGAGCTCAGTTGTCAAAATAGCTTTTTCTAGAATTTTGTTTTTGAAGACACCTTTAAAAGCATGCCTAAAGGAAAGCAGTTCAGAGAATTATTTAATTATCTGAACAAAATGTACCGAATCGTCAAATAGCAGCTCAGACAGGTTGTAATGAAAGTTCAGTGCGTCGATGTTTAAAAAAATATCGTGAGACAGGTGAAGTGGAAAGGAAGCAAGGATCGGGAATGAAAAAATGCACCACAGCACGAGAAGATCGTATTATCATGAAAACGAGCCTGCAGGATCGCTTTAAAAATGCAGCTGAGATAGCATCTGAGGTACGGCAACAATTTGCAAAGGATGTTTCGACCCGAACAATTCAATGTCGTTTAAATGAAGTGGGTTTAATGGCAAGGACACCTGCAAAAAAGCCACTCCTAAATAAAAGAATGAAGGAAAATCGGCTAAACTGGGCCAAGGAAAAAAAAATTGGAGTGATTCCGAATGGTCACGAGTCCTATTTTCGGATAAGTCCAAATTCAATCTTATTGGACCCGATGGCTCTTGCAAGGTGCGCCGTAGAAAGGGCGAATGATATTTGGAAAATTGCTGTGTGGGAACCGTTAAGCATTCACCATACATTATGATATGGGGATGCATATCTAAATATAAAACTGAATCAATTTTAATGATTCAGGGTATGGTGAACGCGGAAAAATATAAAGATATAATTTTAAGTGGAGTTGTGCCTAGCATTGAGGCAATAAGTGAGAAAGAAGAAGATCCTATTTTTCAAGATGATTTTGCACCTTGCCATCGGGCTCGATCTGTAAGTAATTCAGTGAGCTTTTGTTATTAAAACAACTTAATCAATTGATTTTGACCTTCTTCTTAACGAAGATAACAATTTTGAAGGAATAATTGGGCATTAAGTCCCTAAATTGGCCCGGAAACAGCCCTGACCTCAACCCAATAGAGAATGTCTGGGCCCTTATGGCTGCGAAAATAAAAAAAAGGAAGCCTAAATCCATGGTAGAATTGAAGGATGTGATAGAAAAAGTATGGTTCGAGGATATCACTGAGGAATATTTAAGCGCTTTGTACAATTCGATGCCCAATAGGGTAAAACGTGGAATTAAAGCAAAAGGGGGTACTACAAAGTACTAATTTAAATTAAAAAAAAAAAATTAACATTAATTTGATACAAAATATATATTAGATTATAGAAAATTAAATATACTTTTGGAAAAAAATCATTATTTGTTGAGTATATGCACTATTATAATTATTATAATTTTTTTTCTTAAAGTTGTCAAAAATAAAATAATATGGGTTTTTTCCAGACCTTTTTCTAAAAAACTAACATTCATAAAATAAAAATTGCTATGCACTTTTATTTAAAAATATTCCATTAAGCAGTAAAAAAAATAATTGGGAAATTCGGAAAACATTTATAGAAACCCCAAGCAAGAAAACATAAAAATTGTGTGTGAATATTTAGACTGCGGCTTTTTTTTGTGGCGCTGTGTGTATATATGATGACTATAGAGTCTTATTTTAGATCTAACTTGGCAGAATTATGTGGAAGCTTACAATATTGATCAGTAACAAGTTTGGGAGCGATAGCATTGAAAACAAAAAAAATTTTCCTACTAAGACTTTTTTCAAAACTTTACTTTGTATGGCAGCTATACTAAATAAATGTCAGATTTTCATCAAACTTGATGGAATTATGTGAGAGCATTGAGAACTTGCACTGAGAGCTACAGTCATCCGATCGTACCGGTTCCGACGAATGTGCAGCGTATTTGTACCAAAAGACTTCGTGCAAAGTATGGATAAGATAGCTTTAAAACTGACGGAGCATAGAAACAGTTGGACAGACGGACGTGGATATATCAACTCAGCTCGTCATGCTGATCAAGAATATATATGCTTTATGTGGTCGGAGATGCTTCCTTCTATGCGTTGCAAACATCTGGACAATTTTAATATACACTCTGCATGGGTATAAATATGAAAATAAATATGAATCTTAATGGATCGTTTTTTTTCCGTGTGGTTCAAAGCCGTAACACAGAAATCACTTAAGATATAAACCTAAAATTTGGTAGGTTAGATATTTAACTGGTTTAGGACCGGTTTAAAAGTGGTTCGAAGCCATATCTCAGAAATTATTTCATCTATGAGGTGAAAATTTGGTGTTTGCAATATGGGCATTTCCTGCGTTACGTACGTTACATTCGTAAGCTTATTTTTGCTAATTTCTGGCTATCTAAGCGATAAATCCTTCACCCAAACATGGTGGTTCATAACGCTTGGAGAGTACTTTCAAATCACGGAAAAACATTTTGGTCAGCTTGTCTTAGCAAAGAAATAATAGTTGATTAAGTTACCATTCGTATTTTACACAAATGGGAAGTCATATTTGAAATCAACATACATTTTCTTTATTTTCAGCGATTTTTGCAGTATAATCAAAAAAAGGTGTGAGTGTCGTTAACACTCACGAGGCTTTGATGTGAAACATGATGCTAAATTTAAGGGCTTAATTTCAGAATCACAATCTCTCTCAATGGTAACTAAATCAGCAATGGCAATCTTCTTAAAGAAGAAAACTAACAGGGAGAAATAGAAATATCAACAACAAGATCACTTGCTGCTGTGTTGCTTTCTTTTTTTCTCAAGTCTTGTATATTGTGCTGCTCCATAGATAAATGAAAACAACAGTCGCAAAGGAATAACAGGCAGAAATAATAATCTCAATTTTGAAATAGCAAAAATATAAATAATTTCAAACCCTCTCTTCCCACCCCCTCTCACTGTGAAGTAATTGTTTAGTTACTGTTTAGTCACTGTTTAGTCACTATTTAGTCAAAGTTAAGTCATTGATTAGTCACTGTTTAGTCACTGCTAAGTCACTGTTTAGTTAATGTTTAGTTACTAATTAGTCACTGTTTAGTCACAGTTTAGTCACTGTTAAGTCACTATTTAGGCACTGTTTAGACAGTGTTAAGTCAGTTTTTAGTCACCGTCATGTCACTGCTAAGCTACTGTTTAATCACTGTTAAGTCACTGTTAACCTACTGTTAAACCAATGGCCAAAGCCCTCTTTCACCGCCCTTCCCCCCAATCACTCATCATCCCCCAACCCACACTCTGCCAACCCTCTTGTGTACTGAAATCAAATTTTACTCCTACTAAAATCTTCCATGACGTCAGCGTTACGTGACGCTGAAATCAAATTTTACTTCTACTAAAATCTTCCGTACCGAAATTAAAGATGTTTCACATCAAAAATTTTTAAGATATAAAGAAAAGAGAAATATTCAACGGTCCTAAAACCGTCATGGTGAGCTCAATAGAGTGGTTCGCTCGTCCGTAATGTTTAATTACATTTGTTCGTAAGTTACGTTACGTACGTTACATTTTTTCCACTATTATAAAACAAGTAGAAATGGTTAGGGTGGTAAAATTCACAAACTATTTCCCTTCGCTGAGAACACTTAATCCATTATTTTAACAGTTATGACGGAAGGCAGGGGCTCGTACCTGTGGCTAGGATGGGAAAGCTGTATTTTGGTGAAAAATGTTTCTTAAGATGGAATATCTGTTGTACCAGTTTAGGCATTACTGTAGTGCCTCGCAAAATCTACATAAAGAGTTTTCACAATTACACATTTCAAATTTACTTGCAATTCGTTAAATTATGTAGATTGATCAATGGCCGGTGTGCCAACTGCAGCGCATATATCAGGCCTTCAACGTATGCAAATGCCTTATAAATGCAAAAATATATGAAATATTTTTAATTTTCCTAATTCAATTTCACAAAACCCTGAGCAAGATTCTATCGCTTCTTCTATCGCTATGGCTATCTTATTTCGTTGAAGTCAACCAAAATCTATCATTATTAAGTCAAGGAGCCACAGTTTTGATATATCTGTTTAGATTTTGTTCGTTCGTTACAAAATTCAAAACGCAATATGTCTTGAACGATGATGTTTTGTACTTTTTTTTTTCTGCTTAAAGAGCAGAAAAAGTTATGTTCAAAAATTAATTTGGTTGCAAATAAAATCTTGGATTTTTCTCGTGAAATTAAAATAACACTATTTTTTGTTACGTACGTTACTCAATTTCAACATCCAAATAAATTACAAGCCCAATGTGTGTTTAAATTTGCTTTGCCATTAGAATATACATTGGTCAAGTAAAATGTTGGTATAGGCAGGGAGCCCCATTGCTTAGTTTAAAGCTATTATATGGCCATTTAAAAATTCATTTTTTTAACAAAATATTTGTTGACATTTGTGCTGATATTGGTTTATGAGATTTTTTTTAACATATTCTTAAAGGTAAATATTTGGCCTATTTATTCAATATTTATCGATTGCGTTCGCACAACTTTACAAATTGACTACACGGGTAGATCTTTTTTCGGAAATGCCCATATATGAATAACTATCAGATACACGGCGCACCGTGCTTTGCTACGCCCCGTTTAGAATTTTAAACTCAAAACGAAGAAGTGAAGCTTACTTGACAAATGCCATCTATGAAAGCTTCATAATATTCTGTAGCAAATTAATAGAAATTTTTGAATCCTCCTATTTACCCGGCTTCAATTGCCAAATATTAAATCTTCATGATAATCTGAACTAATTTTACAATTTTGCAAATTTCCTGATTTTTATACCCTTGTAGAGGGTATATTAAAATTGTCCAGATGTTTATAACGCATAGAAGAAAGCATCTCCGACCACATAAAGTATATATATTCTTAATCAGCATGACGAGCTGAGTTGATATAGCCGTTTCCGTCTGTTTATATGCTATCTCCTCCGTCAGTTTTAAAGCTATCTGAACAAAAAGGTACATAGACGCTGCACATTTGTCGTAACCGGCCGGATCGGACGACTATATCATATAGCTGCCATAGGAACTATCGGTCGAAAAAGTTAGTAGAACGAGCCCAAACTCTATTTATAAGTTTTCTATGCTTTTACACAATTCCACCAAGTTTGATGAAAATCGGTCAACTATATAATATAGCTGCCATACAAAATGTAGTTCTGAAAAAAGTCTTAGTAGGAAACACTTTTTTGTTTTCAATGCTATCGCTCCCATACTCGTTACTGAGCAATTTTATATGCTACCACACAATTATGCCAATTCGGATCCAAATCGGATGACTATAGCATATGGCTGCTATAGGAACGATCGCTCGAAAAAGTTTTTTTAGTGAGAAAAACTTTTTTGTTTTCAATGGTAGCGTCTTTTTACTTTCCAGTTATGAAATTTATCGGTTTCTACAAAATTTTGGGAAGTTTGATAAAAATCTGATGAATAGATCGTATAGTTGCCATATAATAAAATGGCAAGCAAATGGTCAAAGTAGTGGTGCCATCTATTGCTGAGTTTGGGAAATAACTCAGCTAAGAATATTCGACGAAAATCATTTAAAACCTTAATTTATTTAAATTATACAAGCTACAAGGGTATATAAACTTCGGTCGACCCGAAGTTAGCTTTCCTTTATTATTTTTTTTTTTTGATAAAAATGCCTTTAGATTGCATTTACTTTTGCTATCTAAAATCCTTTTGAGGGTACAAAGGTTAAAAAAAAAATGCATAAAAAACTATGTGATTGCAATAAAAGGTAAGTTTTGCTTTGCATTATAACAGAAAACACATAAATAAAATGATGGAAAAAATTTCACGTGCGTCACAAAGGGTTCACGGCTTTTGATAAAAAAACGACAAAATTTTTTGGCTGCAAATAAGGTTTTTTAGAATCCTCTAACATTCATCTCTCTTTTAGGTATTGTATATTGTGTGCTTTAATATGCAAAATTCGCTAAAGATTACGAAAACACACTTCAACTTTCAAAGTTATCTCCATTTTTTGTAGCATGCGTCACAAAACTTTGTGATCAATTATTTCGCAACAAATACCTATTATTAAATTATGTTTTATGTCATTCGAAAGTACACTTAAATCCCACTAAACACTATGTATATGGTGAAGGTATCTCCTTTGAAGGACCAAAAAATGTTTATATTTTAATCCGAAAACGAGTACGAATGTAGCGTTCGTCATGCTTAAATTGCCCATATGGCTCTTATACGAGGTTTTAATGTTGAGTTTTTACATTCAGGTATAAAAAATCCTCTCTTAACTGGATACTTAAAATTCGTATGAGTTCAATATAGGAGCAATATTCCAAATCTAGTAGACAGGTTTGTCCATTCTTTCTAAGGGTTCATGTACACTTAGGTAAGGTGAACAAATGTTCTTCTATATCTTAAGTCCACCAGTCCATTATCAAGAGGTTTAAAGGAAAGCTTGAACTTTACGTTTAAAATAGTAAGTACGCCTAAGAAATTTATAATTATTTGTTCAAGTTCGTTTCGGAATTGCAAAAAACTCCAAACAAGGTTGTTGGCCAGCATAAAGATTTTTTGTAACTACTTCGGGAAATTTCACAATATTTTTCCTAAACAGACAAAACAAAATATACAGCAGAAACAGAACTGAAAGTGTTTTTGTGTTCCACTGTTCAGTGTCCCGCAAACAAACCCAAAGTGTTGAGCAGTTTTCTCCCATTCCACGTAAAAACTCATCGTTTCTGGACAACAGAATTTACTTTGCTCAACATTTACAAAAAAAAATGTTTAAAAAAATAAAATAAAATAATAATAATTAGGTTTTTTTTTCTCAAAACTTTCCACTTAATTGCTAAATCTAAGAATCTTACAGCACTAAAGTGAATCATCTTCACTGGGAACTGCTGCGGCGTCGACGTTTGTGACGCTTGTGACTTTTCTTGGGAGTGCGACGATGCCTCTTGGACTCCTCCCGATGATGACGATGCCGATGCTCTTCGTGACTGCTGGAACGGCTGCGGCTGCGACTGCTTCGACGACTGCTCCGACGACTACTTTTTGATCTGCTTCGGCTTCTTCGACTGCGCTGGCGATGGCGGGAAGAGCTGCGACTACGGCGGCGCTGCTGCTTGCGGGACGACTCCATAATGGGAGCCTTGCGCTTATGCCGCTGGCGATATGTAGAGCTGTGACTGCTGCTCTCACTGCTGCTAGACGATGAACTGATGTCATCCTGGGTCTTTGAGCGGCTGCGGCTGCGACTTCGTCTGCCCAACTTGCGCAGACGTGATGCGGAGGACAGCAGTTTAGGGGGGCCAGCTGTGGTCACCACTTGCACATCATCATCGTCAGAGAGCAGCACAGAAGCGGTTGGGGCTAAATCTATTAAGGGAGGCGGCGGCGCTTTACTGGTAAAAGTATTGGTGCTATCATCGTTCAGCAAATTGTATTTCTCCAGATCGCCATCGCCGTCCTCATCATCTTCCTCAACTGCGGCGGACGGTTTAGCATCAGTTGCTTCATCCTCGTCGTCGTCTGGTCCAAAATAAGTAATAGGTATGGAACGCACCGATTCATTGGACTCAGCATCGCTGTCCACTCCAGCTGCCTGGGAGGCGGCCTCGGGTGGATTGGGTGCGGCGCTAGGCACAGCGGCAGCTGTTGTGGCACTTTCACCTGGGGATACCAAATAGAGATAAGCCTTTACCACATATATTGGGAGTTTGATTGACCAACTTACCCTTGATCTGATTGAGGAATGCCAAGGCCTTGCGTTTGCGCTCCAACTGCAGTTGCTTCTCACGCGAGATCATGCCATTTAACTTTTCCCGAGCTATCTGGGCCAGTTTGTCCTTAACGCGCTCCTCCGCTGTGGAGTTAGTACAGAAAATGGAATTCAAGCAAAAGCAGAAGAAATATTATCATTCTACCCACCCTGACGCTGTTCCTTGTGTGGCGTGGCCGTTGTTGCTTTTTGTCCTCCACCACTTCTGGCCAGCAGCTGTGTCTCAACCTGTTTGATGGCACGCTGCACACTATCCGGCATACCAGGACGAACTTGCTCCGCAGTGGCCTTATCACCATCATCATCACTGCCCTCCTGCGGCAATGCCGGCTGCAAGGGCGTATGCTCATCACGTGCCCGTATGGAGAAACAAACGGGAGCTGTAAACAAAGTGCTAAAGTGAAGCCGACTAATTCCCTTGCCAAGTGGGGTCTCACCTTTATCGGTTGAATTGGCCGCAGCTGCCGCTGCAGCTCCACCAAAGCTGAGACCCTTTTTGCTCATGAGGGCAGCCGCTACGGCGGCTGCTTTGCGTGTCTTTTCCTCCTTAGATGCGGCATCCACATCACCGGTTATCTTGTACATGTAGTAGGCATAGAACTTGTTCTCGGGCAGTAGAAAACTAAAACGCTCCACGCTTTTGGTGCGCAGCGTCTCCTCGAACTGGCGTCCATTCTTGATCACATATGTGGCCGTCTTGTCGATAATATGCTTCAAGCTGGCCTCGGGTAAGGGAAAGTTGAAAGCAAGTGGCGGTGGCTCCTCCTTCTTGACGTCCTCCTGCTCCTCCTCGCTTTCCGAACTGTAGTTTTGAGCCAGCGCCAAAGCGCTGGTGTTCTTAAGCAACTCCACTTTAGGCACTGTATCGTTGGCGTTCTCTTCTTCCCCTGCTGCGCCGGCCCCCGACTCCGACTCATGGGCAAAGGTGCTGCCATTGTATTGAAGCAGCACCGGCGTGAACTCACCCTGACTCTGGCCCTCCGATTTACAACTGGGTGTGGGCGAGTCTGTGCCGCCAGAGTGCTGTGAATTGCCCCCAGCACTGGCTACTTCATCGTCGAGCACTGCCTGTAGGGGTACACCCTTGATTTTGCTGATCAGCTGAGTGTAGGCGCAATTCGCTGATGGTTTGTACTTAATGGTGGGCACAGTGATGATCTGCTGCGTCCGCTTGGGACTCTCTGGCCTGTTTGCAGGATTATCGGCATTCTGTTGTTGATCCAATGGGTCCGTGTCTGGCGCCTGGATATATTTGCCCTGCTTGATTGCCGCCAATAGATGACGATAATAGGCCTGTAATTGGCCACCTTGGGAAAGGAAGTCGAATTGTGAATTATTGGCCTGCTTGGCCTTAATCAGGATCTCCATTTGGGCACCCTGGGTGGCTATAAAGCGGGCAGTCTTTTCAATGATGGCATGCTGCTTCAGAGTCTCGGGCTAAACGAAGAGACAAAGAGAGAGAGAGAGAAAGAGAGAGGCGAAAATCAGCAATTGTCTAAGAAAGGTTTAAATAGTGAGAAATGGATGAGGTGAAATCTTTTAATGGATTCGTGGGGGAAAGCTTTCAAGAATTTTGAATCTACAACTGTTGCTCGAGTCTGCTTTTATTGCTGGCGATTTTAATGCCGGGGCACAGGAATTGGGTTATTCGGCAAAACCCATGAGGTGTCTGCAGGAATCTCTCAACTTGTACCCATTTAATGGAACGCCATGCGCCATGGGTTCCTTTGACTGCCTTTTACTTTGGTCATTACCGTGATGATACCACTCAGTAAGCTGGCCTCGAAAGCAACTACACGGAAGTACAGGGCTTTACGGTTTTGTGGCCCAATCAACATTGCTGTGACCAATCCATGATTGGTCCCAAGAGATGGTGAGGGGAATTTTTACCAAACTTAGCTCCTTACTGGACATGGCTGTTTTGGGAGCAGTCTAAAAAGAGTCGGATGACAGCGAGGTGTGCACTTGGTGCGAGGACGAAATACACATATTGTTTCAGTGTGGAAAGTTTCATACTAAAAGGGTGGGGATGCTCATGTCGAATGAAAACCGGGAGGCCACTTGCGAAACTGCAGCGGCCAGCATGGCAAAGCTACTGTAGAGTGGAGATGCAGCGTATTTTCTGGCTTTTTTAAAAACCGTATTGCGGGAAAAATTTAGAAACAGCGGGAAGCGGGAATTCCAGCTTGTATAAAAATGATTTCGGCTTTTTTTCAGCTTTATTCTTATTTTGGAGTCATTTGCAAAACTTATGAGCAAATCGATAGTAATTGCCACCTCTCAAGAGAGAGAGAGACTCTAGTGTGACATTGACGTGCTTTTTTTGTGCTCCGTATTTAAAATTAATTAATTAACTGTAAAGTTTAGGAAACAATCATCTCAAAGTGCTAGCCAAGTTTAGGGATAATTGATTAAAATACCAAAAGTTTTCAAACAAGAAAGTCGTAAAGTCTGGCAGAATCCGGTGCTTAAGGCTTTGCTCCGGAAGAATGAATCTTATACCTCTTGAGTTTACTGGAGTTGTTGCAAAGGCACATCGTTCTACGATCAAAAAGTAAAGTATTTAAAGTATTTTTCGTAGAAGGTATTGAAAATTTACGATGAAACTTAAGTTTTGGAGTAAAGTGAACGCATCCAATGTCTTTGGAGGTAATGAAAGACTTTTTGAGTTAGCCTCGTTTGCGACTTAGATGTTGTTCTTGTCATGGTCCAACGCTAAAGTTGAGCGTGTCTTCAGTCAGGTTAATATAGAAAAATCAAAACTCAGAAATCTAATGGAGGTGAGCACGCTCAACTCAATATAATGTATGTATAATATAATAATATATTGGATATTAGTGAAACTGAAATTAAGAAATTAAATTAAAATTATAGTCAGGCATGTTCTCAATTTCATTACTTTCTGAAAAGTAAATCGAACGCAATTCCGCTTCGGTTTCGTTTTTTTTCTCAACTCCGAATGAAATTGCTTTCGTTTTACTTTTTGCAAACCACCAGTCCAAGCGGGATCTGCACTAGATACATAAGAGCGAAACCACAATTCCATTTTTCTTATGTATGTACATCTAGAAACTGAAAGAGTGCGTAAATTGGCAATTACTTTTCATTCCACCGACCAACAAGCATTACTTTTCAAAACGAAAAACTTTTTCGTTTTGGTGTTGCGAGAACACGAATCAATTCCACTTTCGAAAAGTTGAAAAGAATTGAAAACATGACTGAATATATGTAGTATAGGTATCTGGTTACGTCGACATGAGAAATACTGCTTCGATTATAATGTCCTTCCTAGTAACCTTAAGCTAATAGGCACAACTGAGGCCTACGGCAAGGATGAGAACAAGGAACTTTATCACTCTGATCATATATTAAATATATAATTGCATAAATAATAACAAACGACATGCGCTTTTTTTCCAGCTTTTTTTGTCGAAAAATACAGCTTTTTTTTCCTCTGAGTCCCGCCGAAAACGGATTTTTTTGCTCGGCAAAAGTTGGCAACACTGATATGCACGCAGTGTTCGAGCCACTTAAGCTGCGAGTCAATGCCTTGGGCCCGTACTTCTATGGGTAAATGTTTATTTTGAGGTAAACAGATCCTAAAATTCGCGAATTAATTTTCCTCGATGGACAGCAAATTATGAAGAATTTACGTGCAGAAATTAATTGGCGGTCGACAATGGTTCTCTTGCAATTGAATTTCTAAGTTTGCGTTTTTGCCCATACAAATATATGCTCGATTACATATTCTTTTACAATATATGTCAATATTTATCGCAGAAATAAATTCATTTGTCGTTTTATTCACTTTGAATGTTAACTTTGCGAAAATGTGCTGTACCGATTGCCGTTTGTCATTGACGGAATTCCTGTCACTGAGTCCGGACGCCTTTAGGAATTTTTTATGGGATTACGGATTTGATATGTCCGAGGTACAATCTCTTATGCGTTCTCGAGACAAATCGTGAGCGATTCAGGTGCACCGCTTGGCCGGAAAGCTCGAGCAAGAAGAAGAGGCTCCAGTGCAATTTCTTACACCGCCCACACCCAAAACATTGTGCGGTTGTGGAGGGACCTTAAAGAAAACATTCCTCGCTTTGGTCGGAGAAAGGACCACTATCTTGGTTATCTTGCCAAATTTTAGTTCCATAAGAAGTATCCCTCGCATCTTCAAAGATGTATAAAAAAAATTTAAGTGTCAAGTCCTAAATACAATGTAGTAATTTGTTGCCGCCAGACCAGAATTGGCATTTTTTTATTCGAATACGGATAACGAATAATTTTTCCAAAAATTATTTTTACTCGAATTAAATAAAAATGATGCTTTATTCGAAAAATAAAATGGAAATTGAGATAAATTTAATTTATTTGTTCAAAAATTTATTCGTATCAGAATCCACGAGATATTCTTGGCCATTGGGCGTATGTATAAACCCAAGTTTGAGAAAGTAATTAATGAAGGTTATTTCTCTGAGGTAAACGTTGTACTTGCAATTTTTCTTGAGGAATTAGCGCCGCAGGCGAAATAAAATATTAATTTGTAGGAGGAGGATATTCACGAGGAGGACGACAGTGGACTAAGCCCTTCATTTGGGAACACCACTTAAAAAATAAGACGTCTTTCTGGAGCTTGCGCGGAGACCTCTCCGGGGGAACCCACGTTAAAAAAAACGCGCCTAGTTAGGTGGCGTAGCAAAGAGTTCATAACCGAAACGTTCGGATACCGGTACAGTTTCGGTTTTTTTACCTTTGCAGAGCGCATCGTAGATTTGGTCACGAGTTGTAGCTCAACCTACAGGATGCTAAAATATTTGCAGTGGAAGACATTTTCAACATTTGCTCCAGTTGTGCGGCTGCAGATAAGGACTTTCTTCTGCACCGGAAAGTGTTGGACTCAGTTTGCGAAATTGTACGCATATTAGAACCAGCGGAGGTGGCCACAACTAAACTTCAACCGAAAATCTTGTTTTTGGTGATTTTTATTCCATTTGGATACACTGGATCTCTATCAAAACAGTTACTGGATTCCATTAAGTCTTTTCTTGCACTCAAGCGTGTTTGAAACCATGAAAACATTCTTAACTGGTGGTCAGAATCCTCCTCAAAGTTCCCAGAATTGTATGAGATTTCAAAAGTCGTGCTTTCTGTTCCAGCTACGCAGGTTCTCTGGCGATAAATTTATAATGAATACGCTAAGAAGTTGTATGTACTCAACCACATTGAATGCAGTTATGTTACCGCGAGCAAATCACAAGAATGCTATATTAGTTACATAAGACGTGGACGTACCGGTACATACCAGTATACCGAAATAAAAATCTGGGTACCGTATCGAAACTGAAAACCGAAATTAATTGAAAACCGAAATAGAACCTTTAACCGAAACATTCATTTCGGGACGTACCGGAACCGGTACCGGAACCTAAATTCGTTTCGGGATAAGCTCAGCTTCCAACCAATTGAAAAATCATGCCAGAATCAATGCATATGTGCAATTCGCAGCTAACGGATCTCCATGGTAATAGAACCGCTAAATGCTTAAGAAACTGCTTTTCAATGCAACAAATGAACACACATAACCAGATAGTCCTGTTTATGACAATGCTAAACCACGATAAATACCATGGATGACCAGTCCAGATCTTAAAGAATGTTTCAAACCACTTTCCGTGACTGACAAATCATTAAATCTCCGAAAAATACCATAGAGGATCAAAAACGGAAAAAGGAAAATAATTGGCATAAACAGAATAGTCGATATAATCGATATATATACAAATATATTCTTTACTCCATCCATGGTTATCCATGGTATTTATCGCGGTTCAGTGTTGTCATTATCATGGTAATGTAGTTATGTGAGATCGTTTGCGGTCTTGAAAAGCAGTTTCTTAAGCATTTAGTATTACCATCCCTTAGCTGCGAATTGCGCTTATGCATTGATTCTGGCATGATTTTTGACTTGATTGGGAGTTAATTTTGTTTGGCATTTTTTATTCGTTTAAATTTGTTATTTTGTAGACAAATAGTTTATTCAAAGAGTTATTTGTCGAATAATTTTATTTAAATAACGAGTAATGTTATCTAGATATTTATTCGAATGATCGTTATTTATATAAAATTATTTACAAATAAAACTATAAAACTATTATAAATAACAATTTATTTTAAACATTTATCTAGATTATTCGTTATTCGAATAATGTCAGACTCTGGCAGCACTGTTTTGTATTGAAATGCGGGAGTCCCCGGCTTAATAGGAGTAGGTTTACTATAATAAAGGCTTAACTGAGCTTTTAATTAATATAAGATGGTAAGATGGGTCGGGCACATCACTGCAGTGTTAAGGAGAGAAGACTTGTGCATAAGCTCCGAGAACAAGGAAAAAGTTACAAATGCATTTCCACATCCATTGAAAGGTCTCAGAACTTCGTTACAAATGCTCTTATACCAGAAAAAGCTATTAAAAGTCGCGGAGGATGTAAGAAAACTTCATCAGCTACTGATAGTCGTAATCTTGACTTTTCAAATCATCAAAAGCGTTTGCAAGCGAAATTGTCAACATCGGTCATCGCGAACTGTCCGACAGCGATTAGTAAGTAAGTGCAAAGCTACCCGGCAGGATAGCTCGCAAAGTCCATTTGCTTAGAAAAGCAAATTTGAAGAAGATGGAAAACTTAGCATTGGGTCATAAAGACTGACACGAACCAGAGGGTGCAAAATATGGCACAACATTCTCTGAAGCGATATAATTAAGATTAACTTGTTTGAAAACGAAGCTCAAAGGAAAGTTCGTCGACCAAAAGGCAAAGAACTTCACGTTAACGAAAAGAGTCAAGCATCGTGGTGCTAATAAGATGATATAGAGATGGTTTGGTCATTAAGTGGCTAGGTCAATCTTCTGACTTGAAGGCCATAGAAAGTTTTTGGGGTGAAGTCAAACAAGAAGACGGAGAGCACGCATGCTTAAAGAAAGCACAATTATGTGAAATTTTGCAAAAAGCCTGACACAATATGTAGAAACTTGTTGCAAGTTAATATCCTCCATACCTAAAAGAATAGAAGCAGTTCGCAATAATAAGGATGGATACACAGGCTACTAAATGTGTCTCGTTGATTTCAGTACAAACTCGCAAGTTTTTAAAAAAAGAAAGAATGATATTATTCCAATTGGTTGGGCACACCTTTTTTTGTTGACCAACCAAAAATTGAAGTTTTTGTTCAATTTAGCATTGTTAAGCTGCAGTCAAAGTTTGCATCTGGCTGGCTCAAGGTCAATGCTTAATTATAATTCAATCTGTTGATTTGTATTGAGTTTCTCTTCAACCCTTTTGAATTGTACTATTTTTATACCCTGTAAAGGGTATATTAAAATATACACATAAAGTATATATATTGATCAGCATGACGAGCTGAGTTAATATAGCCATGTCTGTCTGTCCGTCCGTCTGTTTCTATACTATCTCCTCCGTCAGTTTTAAAGCAATCTTAACCAAACTTTGCACGAAGCCTTTTGGTACAAACACGCTGCACATTTGCCGGAACCGGCCGGATCGGATGATTATAGCATATAGCTGCCATAGGAACCATCGGTCGAAAAAGTAGTTTTAATGACAAAACCATTTTTGTCTTCATCGCAAACGTCCCCAAACCTCGAATTTCTAAATTTTCTATGCTTTCACATAATTCCACAAAGTTTTATGAAAATCGGACAACTATATAGTATAGCTGCTATACAAAAGATATGTCTGAAGAAAGTCTTAGTGGGAAAAACTTTTTTGTTTTCAATGCTATCTCTCCCACACTTGTTACTGATCAATATTATATGCTACTACACAATTCTACCAAGTTTGATTCAAATCAAGGTAACTTCGCCTGTGACGAAGTTTTTATACCATTGCAAATGCTGTATAGTCGACAAAACAACAAAAACAACAAAGTTTTTCTCATTCTCCGACCGATCGGTCCTATTTTAGCTGTAAGATATAGTCATCCGACTTTGGCCAATATTTGATAATCTGTGTAAAAGCATATAATATTAGTAATGGCCGAGTTTGGGAACGATAACAGTGAAGACAAAAAAGTTTTTCGCACTGACCCATTTTCCGACCGATGGTTTCTATGGCAGCAATAAGATAAAGTCATCCGATCCGGACGGTTCTGACATATTAACAGCGTGCAGTAAAAAGAAGACTCCGTGCAAAGTTTCAGCTCGATAGCTCTACAACTGAGAGAATAGTTTGCGTAGAAACAGGCAGCTCGTCGCCCTGATCAAGAATATTTGGGCATTTCTATTCTGTCGAACGTGACCGTCGTACACATTAAAAATTATAAAAAAGTCAAAATAAAACAAATTTTCATTTCGTTTTTAACTTTATAATATGGCTCTTCGTAAACACTTTAATTATTGCTAAAGTGTATATCAAGTGAAATTCGGTTTCCAAAATAGGACGCGATTCGAACGTGACAAAAATAGAAGTTGTTTTCGGGTGCAGCTGTATAAAGACAAAGTTTAGCGAAACCTGACACAATAACTAAGCCCAAATAGTTTTAATACCTTATAAATTAATTGTAAGAATAGTTTGAAATGTATTTGATTTGGTTTGGAAATCTTCTGTACTTTTTGGAAAAAAAAATGAATGGAGGAAAAAAAATATGCAACAACAGCAACCGAGAGGCGAGTTATTCTACGAACTGCCTTAAATTCCCACCTTTCTGCTGGTGAAATTAGGGAAGAATGCGGCGTAAATGCTAGTATGGCCACGATAAAACGAATTATTCGAAGCGCCAAACACTTGAAGAGATTGAAAATAAAAAAAAACCCAACTCTCAATGATGCTCGTAAGGAAGCACGACAACGATTTGCCCGAGAACACATGACGTGAAACAAGTAGTGGAAGACGGTGGTCTTCTCCGACGAAAAGAAGTTCAACGTCGATGGACCGGATGGCTATAATTACTATTTCCACGATATGCGAAAGGAAGAATGTCACAAACAGATTTAACTCGCAACAAATTGGAAAAACATACCTCAAAAACCCAAAGCATAATTTTAGGCTGAACTTTTCATAAACAGAAAAACTCAGGCTGAAATTTGTATAAGTTTAATTCTCAAGTCTTTATTCGGCCAAATGACCGTTTAAATGGAGAGTTTGACTAGGGCTTGAAGTGTGAAAAGCAACAACTTCTGCTGATGAGTGAATTGTGGTTAATTCCGAAACAGCCTGTACAAACTAACCAATTACTATTACGAAATGTTGTGAGTTATCTCTGTGGAAAATGGTATTGATTTTGTATTACAATCAATCCTGACCTTTGGGCCAGCACAAAGAAAAACTTTGACTAAATCAAAAACAGGTCGCAAAAACCATTATAAGAAGGGAAGAATGTTTTTAAAGTCATCACTCTTGTGCAGGTGGAGTAATGGTGTGGGGAGCCATATCGTTTTATGGAACATGCTAGCTCCAGTTTGTCACCTCGATAAATGAACGCAAATGTGTACAAGACTGTGCTCCAAAAGGCTTTTCCCCAGTTTTCGGAGATTTATGGTCATATTCCATGGATGTACCAACATGACAAAGCTCCCATCCATACCGCTCGGGTTTTTAAACAAAGGATTAAAGACCAAAACGTCAAATTGCTCGAGTGGCCGCCTTACTCCCTTGACATTAATATTATCGAGAACATTTGGGGACTTTTGTCCAGGAGAGTAGGAGAAGGAGGAAAACAATTTAGTGACTCTGGGACCCTAGTTGAAGCAATTAAAAAATTTCACTAAATGAAATTGAAAAATATTATGATTCCTTACCAAACCGTATGTTTGAAGTAATTAAGAACAAGGGTGGGCATACCAAATACTAAATAATGCTAAAACAGTGTTCAGCAACAGAACAGAAACTTTGCTATTTCACAAATGATTGATTTCTTTATACAACAAAATTTATTTCGCTTAGCAATAAACGGTTTTTGGGGCAACACATCAGATTTTGGGGGTCCCCGAGGAAAACCAAGTATGCGATGATCAAGTTAAGAGCAAAAGAAAGTTCGCAGCCGGCTTGACCAACTTTTTTAGGCTGCCTTCACACTGATATCATGTAGATGATAAATGGGACATGATAATCTAGTAGGCCTGCATTTTAAAACATACGACAAGCAAGACTACTAGATAATCATATTTCTTGTATCATACTTTATGTTTTCCTTCCAATTTCGTGTCACACGTTAGTGGCTGCGCCTCTCGGTCGGTTGGAGTTGGGCTGCTATTTTGCCTTGGGGGTTCGCGCGTAACAAGCCTCAGCTTGGTGTCGCATGGGCCAATTGAACGTACTGCGCAATGTACGTCAACGTCCATCAAAAACAGCAGCACATTGTACGTCAATGTCCACACACATACACAGACACACAATGTACATGACATCAGAGTGAAGGCAGCCTTACTTATGTAACAAAACAAAGTAAAACAATTGTTTTTATTAAAAAAAGGATGAACGGTGTGCGCTTTAAATCATTACTGAAAACTGAATTCCCAAAATTAAGTAAGCTATTATGAGTGAATCCATAGATTTATATTCTATTGCAAGAAATAAAATTGCATATTATATGTACCCTTAGGAAAAATTTGATTCCGATAGTCTCTATCTGATTCAAGGAACTCTCGTAAACGTTAAAAAAAAAAGGAATAAGCTCGGTTCGAACTACACTTCAAACAACGAGCCTGTGTGCATCCCTGATCAAAACAATTTAATGGAACAAGTGATAGGTTTCAAAATTAGTTTGAACTCAAATACCAATGCTCACCAGTTGCATTCCCGGTGGGGGGGCCACCAGCAGATTTCGTGGCAGAACAAAGGGCAATTCACTTTCTTCAGCCGCCGTTGATGTAGGCGAGAGTTGGGACTCAGCTGCCCCTGCTGATGATGGTGCACCTCCTCCTGCTGCACCTGGCTGTGACTTTCCTTCATATCGAAATCCCACTTGACTGTAGTTGCCGCCAGAGGTTTCCTGTTGCAGACGCTTGAGATCTTCCTCTGCATGGACGTACATGTGTGTGTTTGTGTGGTGTTGTGTGTTCGGATTTGGATTTTGGCAAAAATAAGAGAACACAAGAGATATGGCGAGACTTTAGTAAAACAAATACAACAACGAGTACATGAAAAGGGAGAAGGTATTAGGAGCCCACAGGGTGAGAGAGAGAGAGAGAGAGTGAGAGCGAGACAGCCAAAGGCAGGTCGAGAGCGAGAGAGAGAGAGTGTGTGGTAGGTTTTTGGTTTTCTTTTCAGTTTGAATTTGTTAAATTTCTTTAATTGACGAA
This sequence comes from Lordiphosa magnipectinata, assembly GCA_037044535.1. Taxonomy (NCBI): domain Eukaryota; kingdom Metazoa; phylum Arthropoda; class Insecta; order Diptera; family Drosophilidae; genus Lordiphosa; species Lordiphosa magnipectinata. The sequence goes on along the minus strand of JBAMBO010002491.1, from coordinate 91,464 downwards.
GTCTCCAAGTCCGCCGATGACTCCTAAGCAGAATCTCTGAACCGAGCTGAAAAAAATCATTTAGTCTGTCAAATAGCAAGTGGTTTCTATTTACCTGACCCTGAAGCGGTCGTTGGCTGTTGTGGCATGCGGTGGATTCCAGCTCATCTTTGGATTTGATTTCGATTTTGGTTTTGATTTGGGGTTTTTTCTATCTTTAGTTTATGTTTGATTCTTGATTTACTAGTCTCATTTCATTTGGTTCTTGACACTTAGAATTTAAATACAATTCGCAAAACAGTTGAGGAGGCAGTGCATCCGTTGGGATGGCCATTCACTACTTACCCTGCTGCAGTCGCAGTTCCTCTTCGTTGTTGTATAGAAACAGGTAGCGCTCCTCCTCGCACAGCTGCTCGGCACGCTGCTCCTCGGCGGTGAGGTATTCCAGGCGATTGCCATAGCCGCCCGGTGGCGCTTCATAGGCGGCCAGATCGCAGAGAGCTCCACGCACATCGTATCTACATGGGTGTTGTTTTTGTATGTTTTGTGTGCCAAAGAGAGCAAGCAGAGAAACAGATAAACAGAGAGAAGAGCATTATTAGTGGGGAAGATATCCGCTTGAACAGTGGGGGGAAGGGGGGTAGGGACAACAGCAGCAGCAACAGCGGCAGCAATAAACTAATATCAAAATCAAATTCAAATTCAGACTTTTCATCAAGGAAATTTCAAATTTGCTTCACTTAGTTGTAAATAATCGCATAATGTATACCATATAGATGTAAGAATTTTTAAAAAGTCTTTGGTTTTAATCATACATACCGCTCCGGAGGCTAAAAAACGTTAATCGGTTTACATATACAATAATATATATATATATATATGTATATAATAATTATATAGAATGCTAAAAGAATTATAAATTTCTTTTTCTTTTTTGTTGTTGTATGGCAAAAGAGTAAAGTTTTAGAAGCACTGAAAAGAGCTGTTATTACAATAGTGCGGGAATGGATGAGGGGACGATGTGTTGTTGTTGTTGCTCTTGTTGGAGCTGGATAAGAAAAACTTTAGCAACAACTTAATTCTTAAAATTATTGAAAAAATAGGTTAAAAACATAATTTTTATCCTTAAGCCAGGCAAATCTGATAAAGGGTGATTTTTTTTTAGATTCCAACTTCCGAATCGTGCCACAATGGCAACGCTATTGCCATTTGAGCTTAGTTTGGGTCACGAAGATAGATTCACTGTTAGGTCTTGGATTCTTGATTCTCTGATCAACGGTACAAATTCGACAAGTAATCTCAAACTTGCTCACCAAGAAGCAACAACAACAACAAATAAACAAGACAAAATGTACGCATGTAGGAGGTATATGTGTGTGTGTGTGTCTGTGTGTTTGGGTGTATCAATTATAACGGTATAAAATTAAGTTTGAGTGGAAGCCGCCTGACCAGGCAACAATTATTAACCTGTCTATTTTGAGATTTACATCGCCCATCCAGGGTATCAACTGTTTGCCATGATCCATCTCTTTGGCCTTCTCGTCATCACGAAAAATCTTGCACGCATAGCCAAACACGAGCAGCTCCAACGGCGGTTGTCGGGCATCCAATGCATTGGCACTGCCACCAACAGCACCACAATTGCCATTGGCCACAGCAGTCACGGATGCTGATGCTCCTGTTTTGCGTAAAATGCCACTGACGCTGCCGCCGCCGGCGGAACGCACATTGTAGGGCAACATTTTTGCATCCGCCCACATGCGCTCTCTTATTCCCTCTCTCTCTCTCCCGCTCTAATCGTTTGATTAGCAAACAACTCACATACACAAATTGTGTCACTTGATTTATGCACTTTGATTACGTTTCAAGTTGCAGCACGTTGCAATTTTTTCTAATACCAAATTTTGCGTAAATAAATTACATTTCTTGAGCAGTGTGGCCGTACCGGACAAACTGGAAAATGCTTTGCGAAAAAAATACCAAAAATACTGAACAGAAAATCCTTGAATATTTAGTTAAAATAATAACGGTATTCCTGCTCTTAAGTAAAAACACTAATTTAGATTTACTTTGGAAAAATTTGAAGTTCTATTACTCTATTATTGTTAAACGCCGGCTTATAAATGCCCCTATACGATAAAATTGGGAGGCCTTTTTTTTCCGAGTGTTGACCAGTTTTTGTATGTCAAAAATAAAACATAAATTACGATTTTTGTACTTTAGCACAGTTTATTTCCAAAAATATTATTTAAAATTTGTTAGCTTTATATGTTATACCTTAGAAACTGAAGAGATTTTTTAATTCCCAAAATAACTTTAAAAAAGACAGTTCAAAAAAATTCTGTGATTTGGAGACCCAAATCTATCAGGTCTGTTCGCGTTTTCGATTTCGATCAGATTATGCGAAATCGGAATTGGTAGCTGTTCCAGTTTCCGAAAAACCATCAAGTTATTCGGTTTAAAAAATTTTACCTTTTGTGCCAGTGGAATGAAAAGTTATTGACAAATTTCATGTCAATGGTTATATTTTTCATCTATCAAATATTTTTATTTTATAAGTCATATATTGTGAAAATTTTAAAGTAGTCACTCAGTTTTAAAGCTATCGAGCTGAAATTTTGCACAGATTTTTCTTTTTACTGCACGCGTTGTATAAGTTTATTTTTTGTAGATTTAAGGCTAAAGGAAAAAATCGGTATTGCAATTATACAAATTTTAAATTTCCGTTTTTTAAATGGCCAGATCTAGCAGTTAAATAGCTAAAACGTGAATTTTTCCTGCTATATTTTTATGTCTCGTGCGTGATCGTATTGCACATCTCTAATATGCACATAGGTTGGTGCGTGCAGTTTGTCATCTCTAAAACGAAGCTCACATCTGTCAGTTGCCTTGTGCGGCTTTTTTTTCTTGCTGCAAAGAAATGGCTAAAAATAAGAAACGTAAAATCTTAACCCAGCGTCAGGTATGTTCCCGCATGAATTATCTGTATCAGGCCGCTCATCTAATGGCCGAGGGTCAACACAACACTTTGGCCGCCTACTACGGCAAAGTGTGCCGGAATTTGGGTACCAAGGCTTTAATACACATGTACGTTTCGCTTGGGTAAATCTTCTTAACAAATACTTGATAAACTGATAAATATTTATATAGAGCACCAGCTGTAAAGCGTACTTTGTGCAAACGCTGCTCCTTGCCTCTGATGCCGGGCCTCAACAGCACTCTGAAAATTGAAACAAAGCGGGAGCAGCTGCATCAGCAGCCAATAAATGAACAGCAACAAGTTCCCAAAGAGTCTAAAAAGCGGCGTCATCGTCGCCTGCGTGGCCAAAAAAGAAAAAGTCTAGTCCAAACTCAGCCCACCAAGCCACAGGCAGCTGAACCAGCTCTTACAGTTTGTGTGCAATGCAATCTATGTCAAAGTCAGCGGCGATTCGTGTCCGATGCTCACACACCCAGAGAGTGCTGGCTGGAGCAACCCCAGGCCGTGGTGCAGGTGGTAACCCTAGACCAAGAGCGCAGAGTACAGTCCTGATAAGCCTTTTCAATAGGCTTATCGGTCTCAATTTCCCATTCCCCTTTTGATAAGACGCATCAGTCCACCCCAAAATGCTGAGCTGTAGACAACGGATTGGCCAGCTGCTGTTGCTCTTGCGACGTCAGGCCAGCACAACAGTTCGTCTCACGGATCTCAACTACGTGGAGCTGGACCCTCAGGGCACATCCGGGAAAACCCTCAAATATCCTCAGGTCTGGCTGCGTGACAATTGTCAATGCTCGGAGTGCTTTCATGCTCCAACACGGGCACGCAAAAGTCACTGGGAGCGCGGTCCTCTTAAAGCGGCCGCACAGCGTGTTAGCTACGATGAGCAGCGTCAGCAATTACAAGTCCACTGGCAGGATGAACACAAGAGCAGCTATGATCTGAATTGGCTGCGCGAGCGCGACTTTAGTGACGAGGCCAGGCTAAAGTATTTGGATGAGGTTTACAAACCTCCAGTTCAGCTCTGGGGTAAATCACAATTTGCGGATGTCCGCCGTGAGTTTCTATACGAGGATGTACTTCAAAAGGATGAAGCGCTACAAGCCTGGCTTGAGGCATTGGCCATACAGGGATTTGCATTGCTGAAAAAGGCACCGCACGATGTGGAAGTGGCCCGTCATCTGGCCGAGCGAATTGGCTATATCAAACGCACCACCTACGGGTAAGTACCAATATATCTTGGCAACACGTGAAGAATTATAGTTTTTGATAATCAAGATTATGTGAGATTTATATTGAGTGTTGCCGCCTGGTTTGTTGGGTTATCAGTGAAAAAAGAAAACACGCGTTTAAGTGCCAACAGCTGTCACGTTTAAAGTTCATTCACTTTTGTACAAGGCCACTTACACCAAGACCAGACTAAAGATTGTAAAACTGTTGCGGAAATGAAATTATCTTTACTTTTGAAACTATCTGAATTTGTAGGTATGGGGCTTAGCAACTTTGCCTATTTTTGTAGAGCAGGCTTATTCAAGAAGAGAGGACAGATAATGTGTTAAAGGTATTTGATGCTTTACACTGCGACAATATTAATCCAAATTTCACATTAGCAATCAAACTTCTGATACTGAGATGAGAAAACGTGAAGGAAACAGAGAAAAAGAGTTGGAGTATACACCTAGCCCTCGCTTAAAGCTTGGTACGGAGATACTGCCGAAATGCGAAATGTCTGCTCATTATGTCGTCGATAGCAAGTGCAAAACAATTCGCTCACCTCTACACTGAAAGAAAAAAGGATAGTTTTTGATGATTCTCAGGATGATTTTTCAATATCCATTTGGACTAGATAGTTAACTATACTTTTGTGGGATCCATTGAATCTTTTCGAAGTCGATTTATTTTCGAAAAAAGGATATTAAAATATCCATTTGAACTGTGAAAAACTATGCTTTTTTTCATATCCATTGACTCTTTTTGAAATATCCTTTTGATCCGTTGGATCTTAATGACATATCCCATGGATCTGTTATTAATATCTTTCAGATCCATTGGATCTTAATGACGTATCCCAAGCACCTGTTGTTAAGATCCTTTCCAAAAAAAAAAAGCAGCACAATAACTTGTATCAATTTATTTAATTTTGATAATATAAATGTAATATTTAATACACAAAAATATTGGGAGTATCGGGAACGGGAATGTTAAAAATAGTGAGTATGTATTGACTTAGAAGAAGTATTGTCCACCTGTAAGGCCATCCTCATTGTCTTAAACTTTCATCAAGAGGTTGCTTATAGTTAAAATAGGAAGTGAGCTTCTCCAGGGAGCCATACCACTTTAGTTCCAAGCGGTGCTGTAAAAGAGCACAAGAAAGATATCAAAATACACATATTACTTACCAGATGTTTATTATTTCACTTTAATATCACTCCCAACACATCATTTTATTGCCGGCTATGCATAAGCGCGTGTGTTCTCTTTAATTGTTTTACTTCGAATGACGCAGCGCTCATGATATCGAGATTCGCAATATGTCTATCTCTTTCTCACCAACGGGCATACTTGACTTGCTAGCTATCGGAAATTCGATACTTCAACCAAAATAAGATCCCGTTCACCCTTTTTTAAGCTCCTTTGGATCGTTTTCACTTAAAAAGGATATGAAAGAAAAAAAGGATAGTTTATTGATCTTAATTCTTCATCCAAAGAAGCTGAAGCATGTGAAAAGGATATTCAAAAAAGGGGATCTTAAGAGGATATTTGGAATTTCCTTTCTACGGGGATCTTTTTATACCCGTTACTCGTAGAGTAAAAGGGTATACTAAAGTCGTGCATTTTTCTGTGTAGTTGTTTTGTTTACAAATTTAACTTGAAGGGAATATTTAAATTAATTAACAGCGAATAGTTGCAATATTTGCTACAATAGCTTTCTGTGATTTGTAAGAAGCGATAGTGACGGCGACAGTGTTAGGTTAATCCTTATTTGCATGAATGATCTAAGAGGTAGCACATGTAAAAAAAAAACAAATAGCAAATAATTAAATGAATTTTTAGGTCCATCGTGACCTTTATTTGTAATAGGCAAATGTTTCTCTGTAGACACGACTAGGGACGGGGCTGAATATACTGTTTTAGCCATGGCATCTCGTTGTTTTATACTTATAATGGTACGTCATTGATTAGGAGATGTCGTCCACGACTTGCGGCTCGACCATTGAAAAGTTGTGCAGCTTATCCGTTCGACATACAGAATCGCCATGGTTCACAATTGAATCACTTAGTGCTGGGCCAAAGTTCCTCATCATCAGCCATCTCGTACGAGGAGCTATACTGAACTGTTCTATAAAAGAGAATTAACACGTATTTGTGTATATACATGGCATGCGCACGCCTTCTTTGCGCCGACAAGTGTGGCAAAAAAGACATATGTGGAGCTGACTCCCACACCACATCGCTTCTCTGCAATAAATAAATTTTAACAACTTAAAAATGCTCACTATAGCCGAAGATATGCAAAGTCAAACTTAATTAATAAACCAAAATTTATGCATTTTTCGGATTGCGAAAAATTGACTAAGTTTGGGCGGCTGTAACATTTATATTCGATAACATATCAAAGCAATATTTTGGCTACCTTAATTTGTGTATTTAAACAATCGATTTATCTAAAAAAAAATTAACTTTTCAACAAAAATGAAATTAAGGTTTTGTCCAAGGCGGGGCGCGGCTGGAACAATGTGCGTCGTTCGAAGTTGGTTGAAATGTTCAGAATTAAAATAATTCTTTGCACAGTCCGCACGCTCGGTTTAACAGCGGCTTTTTCTTTAATTTTGGCGGCAGAGTTTTGAGAAATTTGATTATTGAAGTTCTGTGCTGGTTAAAACTAATCCATAAAGACCAATTTTCATCCATATAGGACTATATTTGACGAAGTTAACGGCATGATATTGATAATATTCCAAAAATTAGAATTCAAAATTGTATGTTGGATGATACGCCCGTTTACGGCTAGACAAATGGACGCGAGTTTCAAAATAAGTCTTTCAAATAAAAATCCCGAGCCAGGGTTTTTAATATCATCATTAGCTTTCAAACTTTGTGGGTCTCGTTCGTATCAAACTTTTTTGGTGCACTGTGTTATCTTTACTTTTGAAACTATCTGATTTTGTTGGTATGGGAATTCAGTCTAAGGAACTCGCACGTGTCTTACTACCTTCCCCTGTTCGGAAGAACATTAAAATAATTTAATATTACAATATTAATCCAATTTACATATTTAACAGTCTCATCATTCCGAGAAATCAGTTTGGGTAAAATTTTATTTGGATTTTCCACCAAAACCTAATTGTCATTGTTTGGCAAATGTGTTCGGGCTCCAGGTGCTATGGCTGGGTAACTCTGATTTAGAGTGTTTTTTTGCCCACAAATAATCTTGAGTGGCTACTACAATAAAACTTGAAACTTAGCGTTACAATTAAACGAAAAAAAAGTCCCCAAGTAATCGCGCAGCAGTAACATTGTTGCTTCTAAAGCCGAACCGCGTGCCAATTGAAGGCAATTGTAGTAGTAGTAAGGTGCTTGGCAAAACATATTTAGGCATTTCCACCGAAAGGTTCACCGAGACCAAACAATTAAAAGTTATTGAAAACACTTTGTTATGCACTTGAAAAGTGTATGATAATTTTGCCCAGAAGTTTGCAGCGCATAGAAGGAATCATCTCCGACCACCTAACGTATATATATATTTCTGATCAGCATGACGAGCTGATTCGATTGAGCTTTGTTTGTCCGTCTGTCTGTTTCTACGCGAAATAGTCCCTCAGTTTTGACGCTATCGAGCTGAAATTTTGCACAGAGCCTTCTTTTAGCGCCGTTCGCGAATCCGTTCGGAATCCGACCGGATCGGATGACTAATTCTTGTAGCTGCCAGAGGAACGATCGGTCGGAAAATCGGTTTTAGTGAGAATAATAACTTGCTTGTTTTCAATGTTAGAGTTCTCAAACTCGGTCATTATTGAAAAGTATATATTTTCATACTGATCTGCAATGTTTGGCCGAAATTGCTCCGGGAGCGCTTTTTCAAGTGTATTAAAACTTCGACACAGACGAAGCTAGCTTGCCTTTCTCGTTTTTTGTATTATTTTATTTTACAATATACGACTTAATAAATAAGTTAAAATTCGTATTTTGCTGTTTATGTTTGGATTTTTGCAAGGTTAGTGTTATAGCCTATTTTCACTGGCTTCATTTCTTATCATTTTCATTTCTAAAAATGATGCTGTTTCCATTGACAAATCGTCATCTTTTTGACATTCGCAATACCAAGTTGACAAAAACAGCTGAATGGTTCGATTTAAACAAGAGGCGCCACTTTCAAACTCACGGGGACTTTTTGCAATATTTACCCAAAAAAAGACATATCCGTCAAGAAAGCAATTATGCGGGGCGAACGTATTGTTATCGCACTTAATTATCAGCAGCAAGCTAAATAGACAATTTTTTTGACTAATTTATATTTTAAACAAAATTGCGCCTACTTTTTAAAATCAAATCTACAATTTGTATGGAAGAAATTATATCATTTTCTTCATTTCTTGTCATTTCAAGAAATGACGCTTCATTTCATTGGTGGAAATAGGCTATTAGTTATAGTTACTGTGTGTTATAGCAGGTTCAGATTCGTCGTTGGAAGTAAGGGAAGATTGTTAGAAGTCTTCGTGTGGCTCTGACGCTATTATTCTTCTTATACGCTGGAGTCGCCTTGCAATCCGACTTTAGGTGTCCTGTGGCTCTCTTAAAGTCTCCGCAGATTGTTTGGTAATAAAATCGCCTGTCATAGGGACATTTAATTCAGCGATGATCACCGGTTGCCCCCAGAGATTGAAAACATTTCGCTATTTACACATACGCATGCCGAAGCTGAGGCCAAGAGAGTAAACAGCCCTTCAGTCGCTGGCTAGCGTTCGATGCCGTAAGCTCGAAGCTTCGCACACCAATACACTCTCCCTTTTTGGCCTCGCTCTCGTTGACCAACGCTGATTTAGTTCTCCAGCCTTCTTGTGCTCTATGTATCAGGGCGCTCCCGATAGTCTTTTGCTTGGAGGACACGGAATTAGTGAAGGTACGTTGTAGCTGCAATACCAAGTACTTGCAGTTCGTATCTTCATTAGCGTGCAATGATTGCCTTGTATACATGTACGTACCTCGTTTATCAATGACAATTTGTTTCTGCTGTTTAGCAGCCACCCCAATTGAACCGCTCTTTTATAGAGCGACCTTGTGATCAGGTGTCTGTCAAGGTACACTACCAGGATGATGGGTTAGAAGTTGATCTTCCATGAAAACTCCGGAGCAGTCGTCTCTCCTTAACGTGTAGGTGACATTTTGCTTGATTGTTACCAATATTCCAGCGCCTTGCCCATCTGCTGTAGAAACGAGGATGTTTGTCCAAAATGTCTGTGTCGTTGGCGAAGTTGGCAAGGAAAAGGTCCTGTGGATCATTCCAGGGAATGTTGCCTCGATTCAGCTCTATCAAGGACGACGACCACATCAAAGAGCTGTCTGTATCTTGCACAGCAATCCATTTGTGCCACACAGGATCGAACGCTTTCTTCGCGTCGACGAATACTGCCACGACGTATTCTTTTCCAGGATAAAGTTAGTTACCCTGTTTAACAGTTCTGGCCTTCCGTGCAACCTTCTTAACCCAAATTGAAAGTATCCTGCTCAGCAGACACCTCTCAAAGATTTTTGACACTGATGAAAGCAAACTGATTGTGCGGTTTGATTCGACCTCTAAAAGACTCATCTGGGCCTTATGGATTATTACGATCTGAACCTCTAAATATATCCCATTCGCAGCACTGAGTTGTAGATCAAGACTAGGAAGAGTATGGCTCTGGCGATCCCATCTTCTTCAGGAAAATGTGTAAGAGGGGATCATAAAGTTGTGCAAATGTATGTAACATGGAGACGATGAGCTACGGAAGAAGATAGAGCTTACATCCGCCACGGTTCCGTTGAAAGAAAAAGATAAAGATTTGGCTATCAAAACAACGCTCCGGGGCGAGGGAGAATGTACTGCGCCGGGTACAACGGCCGAACTGAATGCACAGGCTACCACGACAGAGATGAAATCTCCATCCGAATAGAAGTCCGGCAAATCATCCACGGGGGACACCCAGAAGCACCGCACCGGGGGGGAGCCCCAACGTCGACAACACCCTCCCAAAAGTAGGGAACGGTTCGCGGGAAGCGTGGTAACTCCAAGCGACAGCGATCGGAAGACTAGTCGAACAAGCGGAATAAACCAGAAGATCTACTGACTAGCTTAAGCTCAAAGCTTGAACTTCAGGTGGCCATTATCGACCGAAGCGACCCGGATGGGATCATTTCAAACGAGAAGTTGCCAGTCCTCGAGGGAGTCCTAATGCAGGCCATTCACGATGCCATGAAAAAGAGAGAAAAAATTTTTCCTATCTGTGTTTAATAGCATAAATTGGTACAGGGGAGCTAATGTCGTGGTTTGTACCAACGAGAAATCCCTAAGCTTTCTCCCCGAAACAATTCACGGCGTTGTTGGCCTAAGGCCTGGAGCAAGAATCGAGGTCTTGAAATCGGAAAGCGTGATCTGAAGAATAAGTAGATTCCATTATTATTTACTGGATTGGAAAACTATTCTAGAACTACAAGATCTGTAGACTTCACTTGAAATTTCTGAATCCAGTCCATGCGATTCTTCCACTTCTATTTAAGATCCGTACAGTAATACGGCCGTATATTGTGCAGTTGCTAGAAACTAAACCAAAAATAGTTTCATTAAAAAAAAATAGAGGAAAGCTAACTTCGGCTCGACTGAAGTTTATATACCCTTGTAGCTTGTTTAATTTATACAAATTAAGGTTTTAAATGATTCTCGTCGAACATTCTTAGCTGAGTTATTTCCCAAACTCAGCAATAGACGCCGCCATTACATTGACCATTTGCTTGCCAGTTTGTTATATGGCAGCTATACTATATATTCTTCAGATTTTGACCAAACTTCATAAAATGGTGTGGAAACCGATAATATTCATAACTGGAAAGTAAAAAGACGCTACCATTAAAAACAAAAAATGTTTTTCTAACTAAAACTACTTTTTCGACCGATAGTGGTGACCTATGGCAGCTATATGACATAGTCATCCGATCCGGCCGGTTCCCACAAATGTGTAGCGTCTTTATACCGAAAGACTTCGCGCAAAGTTTGGTTAAGATAGCTTTACAACTGACGGAGGAGATAGCATAGAAACAGACGGACAGATGGACGGACAGATGGACATGGCTATATGAACTCAGCTCGTCATGCTGATCAAGAATATATATACTTTATGTGATCGGAGATGCTTCCTTCTATGCGTTACAAACATCTGGACAATTATGTAATATACATATCTAGAATTCCAGACTTCGGCAAAACTGAATAGTTTCCGGGGAAAAATATCTAAATCGGCAATGCTGCGTGTGGCACACACTTCTAACAAATCGAAGAAATTGTGCCAGTTGTCTCTTATTTAGTTGCTGTTTATGTTCTGTACCAAAAGTACAAAGAATATTTTGGATTTGTGCAAATGTATGGAACATAGTCGGTTTTGACCGACTTTACGTATTTCTAATTGTCGACTCTGTTGTTACGTACATGCAATGGTACCCAAATAGATTTGAATGTCTATAATTTTTTTTTTGAGCCGAACCAAAAGCTTGTGCTTGGAACGTGTTCGGGTCCATATATTTTCGTCCTCGTGGTTAGGTTCAGCGTTTGGTACACAGTAAAAAACGAGAGCATAAGTTTAAGTCGGCTCTAACCGACTTAGTTACTCATGGAAGCCGAAAAGTATGCAACATTTTTTAACGATCTTGATGACAATATCAATTCTTATAGATATTGCGAATATAAATGCACGTTTTAAATTTAAGATCGATATCTTAAAAATTGTAGGAGTTTAAAATTTGATATAAACTTAATCTGCGTGCAGACAATAGGAGTCTACATTTTAAATTTGGTTGCTCTAGCTCTTCTAGTCTCTGAGATCTAGGTGTTCATTCAGACGGACGGACAGACGGACATCTCTATATCGACTCGGCTGTTGATGTTGATCAAGAATATATGTATATACTTTATATGGTCTTAAATGATTCCTTCTGCCTGTTACATACATTTGCTTGACTTTACCCTATACCCTTTTTACTCTACGAGTAACGGGTATAAAAATCCGGAATTCCTGGTTCTTAAAGGTTTGGTTCAAAACCGGTTTGCAGCCCTGAAAATTACCTTGTCGTGCCTTTGCTCGTCTTTTGACGGTTTTTGACCGTTTTTGATTCAATGCCCTGTGATGGTGTCACCCGGTTGTAGCAGCTCATAGTATACCACGCCCAATAGGACCCACCAAATGTAGAGCATGACCTTGTATGGCCGTATGATTGCATTTTGGTTCAAATAAAAGCAGAAGAGAAAACTTTCCCGCAAACCGTGTTTTGTTGGCCCAAAAGTTGACATATTCGAAATACACAAAAACTATGTTGTTTACACTTCAGCGAAACGACACATACTGAAAAAGAAAGCCTAATGGTGAGGCTTCTTAATAAAGTTGGTGCAACATTCTCCGATTCGATTTCATACTAGTGACGTCATCTCTTAAAAATCCTTTAAAACTATTTTGTTTGCCAAATTCCAATTGATTTAAAAGCTCCAATTAGTATTATGAAATTAGCTATCGTTTTATTGTTTAATTGAATTATTAGTTCCCATTCGTTGGTCTCGATACCCCAAAAGCAGTTCACTTTTGCGATTGTTCCTTGGTCTCTGATGATCATGTGATGGATCCCAGTTTCATCTACATCTGCGAGAATTGTTGAGTTAAAAAAGAAAACATTTAATGGAATCTTTTTCAGTATTTCAGGGACTTGTAGCCTTCATTAAAAAAATAAAATGACAAATAATAAAAATATAGGAATCATAGAACGGTGCATTCTGAATGGTATACAACAATTTCTTTGGTAGACGTTTCGGGAAATCAATTGGCCGATCATCCTTCCTCGCGATATTGCCAGCTCCCACGTATTACTTGTATCTCAACTTGTACGTCTTCGGTAAACTTGAACCACACCTTTTTGTATGTGTTGCTTGAGCATTTGATGAATTGCCTAGTCAGCATTTGCTTTGTCTGACATATGAACGAAATTAATTAACAATGATTGATGTTTAGTTAAGTGGCTTATCCGACTGCCTCTCCAGGACGCCAATCAGTCGCCCCTGAGCAGCGCACAGCACAGTGTTAAACGGCGAGCCATGGTATGTGAGTAAATCGATAAGGAAGTGCACTACTGATGCTTAGTCCGACATTCGGAACCACCGCTAGCAACTCGCAGCTTTAGATTTTTCAGGCGCTGTAAGAGATCGGCGTCTGTGGCTGCGTTAATCACGTCCTCGAGTCATCTTCATCAATCAACTTACCCATAATCTTATCTTTATCAGAGCCATCACACTCACTATCTTGATATTCCGAATCCAGCTTTCGCCTTTTGCCATACACAAAATCTGGAGGCACAAAAGGGATTGAGCGCTTCGAAGAGTTTTTCTTCACCGACATAATAAAACAAAAAAAAAACAAATTTACTGTAAAATTGGCGCTCGAATTGGAATTTTCTCTGTGTTGTATCGTACTCAGTTTGACCTAACTGATTTTGACATTTCAAGCAAGGCATACTGGGTTTTTGATATCAGACCAGCTTCCAGTGTTGTATATACGGCGCTATAGCTGTGAGCGTGCGAATGGAAACAGGACCGTCGCACAGTGGCCGGTTTGGCCGATTTAGCGTTACAAAAATCAAAAATTGATGGTCGATATTTTTGACCGAATAAATTTAATTTAATAAAGGGAACTCCAACTAGCTCAAAAAACTTTGGTTTATTGAATTTGGTCAATTATTTTTGGTTTTTTATACATACTTTGGTTTTTTTTTGTTTCAAATGTCACGTTTGGGAACATATTAATACCAACATATAAAAACCAAACAGATATTCCGATTGGAATCTGGTTTCTTGTTTTTTAAAGATGCATCAATTCTTAAGAAAAACGAATTGCAAAATTTTATTTTCTTTTGAAAATTAGTTGAGTTATTGGCGTTTTACTAATGTGCTACTTTTGTACTTTGACGGACTGTAAAAAATGCAATCACGCTAGTTCACGCTTCTAGTGTGAAAATTTTTGTAAAATACATATTTCTAAATAAAATACAGGCTTGCCCTTTTTTGCCTCTTACGAGTATGAGCGACTTGAACATACACACCTGATCATATTAATAGGTACACACCGGAATTTTTTAATTATAGATGGTTTTTTCGTACTTTTAGTGTTGACAACTTTATAACTTTTAACAACTTTTGTTGTTGTCAATGTCTGGCCGCACTGTGAAAGAGTTGAAAGAGGGGCTACCCCGTATATCAAAGCTTTTCTATAAATTACGAGTCCACCACACATTTCGCCTGATCATAAAAATAGGTGCAGTCTCCGTTTCTCACAAGTATCAAGTGAATAATTTTGTTATCAGTGATCTTTTGGTAACTAAAGGTAAATTAAGTATAGCTCCTGTCAATACAGAGAATAAAATAATTATTTTTTTTAGAAAAAATGGGTCGAAATTCTCATTGTACTAAAGAAGAAGCTCGATTGGTTCTTAGTCTGAGAAAAGAAGGCAAATCTTTACGAGCCATCGCCAATTTAATGAACAGGTCTCATAATTTTGTTAAAAATGCATTAGAAGAAAACCAAGACAGGAAACCCGTGGAAGGCCACAAAAAACAACAGAAACCCTTGACCACTACATAGTAACTTTGAGCAAAAAGGACCCATTTAAGTCATCGATGGCTATTGCAGCCGAAATTGGGAATTCAGTTAGTGCTCCAACTATCCGAAGACGACTTCAAGATGCCATCCTACCAGGAAGAATTGCCAGAAAAGTCCCACTTATGCGCAAAAAAAATATCACCATGAGGCAAACTTTTGCAAGGGACCACAAAGACTGGGTAGGATGCACCGGGGAGAAAAATGGAGAAACATATTATGGAGCGATGAAATCAAGATTAGTTTGTTTGGAAATGACTGTGAAAGGAATGTTCGACGCCCTAATGGAAAGGAATTCCATCCACGGCTTACAAAAAAAACAGTCAAACATGGAGGTGACAATATAATGGTATGGGGTTGCTTCTCCTGGTACGGCGTAGGTCCAATTTATCAGACTACGAACAAAATGAATGCTGAAGAGTACAAATCCATATTGGAAACAGTTATGGTACCGTATGCTGAGGAAAATATGCCACTACGTTGGGTATTTCAGCAAGATAATGATCCTAAACACACATCAAGGTTGTTATCTAAATTTTTCGAGGACCAAAAAGTTGACGTTCTGAAGTGGCCAAGCCAATCCCCCGACCTTAACCCCATTGAAAACTTGTGCGGAGACTTAAAAAAGAAATTGGCAAAGCATTCATTTTCAAATAAACAAAAATTATGGGAAGGTGTCCAAAAACTGTGGTATGAGACACCAGTAGAGACCTGCCAGGCTCTTATTAAAAGTATGCCAAAAAGAATAGCAGTAGTGGCCAAAAATAGAGGTGGATACACTGGATACTAAGTTAGGAAATACTAATTTACCTAAAAAAAAGAACACAAAATGGAAATAAAAATTTTTTTCTTACCAACACATGAAGTGTACCTATTATTATGATCACACTGAAAACGTATCTGAAACACAAAATGATCTCTTTTATGTTATATTATTATTCTTTGTTACAATTAAGTTTATTTTATTAAAATCAAATAGTTTAAGAACCAATGAGAACAAATGTTAAGTTTGAAACAATGAATAAAACGGTTTTCTGTTACCTTAAAGTCAGAGTTGATGTGTGTGTACCTATTAATATGATCAGGTGTGTATCGTTATGCATGACTAATCAATGTATTGATTTGAAATGAAAGCAACTTTCCAATGGGAAGGTGATAGAGATTTCAGTAGTTTTAAAATAAGCTTAAGGTCATCATTGTAGGTCAACCGGGTGACTCAGGATCGGCTGCCAAAGTACCAAAATACACTGAAAAGGTTGTAAGAAATAGGCAAAACATTTAAACTTTTTTGAAAACGTGCAAGTATGTTTTAACGACCTTTATGTTAATTAAAACCTTCAAATTTTTTTGCCGGCTCTAGGTCTCGCTATGTTGGTACATAACTTTAAAACAGGGACACACCACACCACAAAGGAGGTTAGTTGACCGAACAGCTGTTTCAATGGTATCTCTACCATATCATCAGCGGTCTTCACCTGGTACCACAATCAGAAAACAACTCCCTCCTCATGCCTGAGATGCCATAATCGCTTGGGAATTCCAATTCGATTCAACAGCAAAACCCAGACACAACGAGCCAGAGCCGCGCTGTCTGTGGCCTTTGTACGTGTGTGTGTCCCCCAATGGTCTTACAATGTTAGTGAGAGAGATTTCCTCCCCACTTTTTTGAAAACGATTTATTAAAAATTTAGTCTGGGTAAAAAAAAAAAAACAAACAGAGTGGCCCTTGAAAATGTACTTCTGAAACTGCTGAAACGTTTTCTTAGTATACAAAACATTTTCAGTAAGATCAGTATAAAAAGTACAAAAATAATCTTAAATAATTTTACAACATATTTGTGAACAAAATGAAACCGATAATTGTATATAGGCCGTTCAAGAAGACATCTCGCAGTAATATAAAATGTAAAAAAAGTGCATGGGCGGTGGCCAATTCCCTTAGAAATGATATGCTGTTGCTGAATATTCAAGAGCGAAATGCTACAGTTGATCTTACCGGAAAACAGACTAAAAACGCAGCAACACAGACAGACTCTACTTTAATGACGGAGCTGCCCCCAACAATGATCGAACCAGTGGAAAGCTCTTTAATGGATCGGAATGAAGAAGAAGATTCATTTGAAAGTGTTGCCTTTACTTTAGGACCTCTTGATGTGTCAGATCCTAAAAAATGGTTCTGCACAATCGCCTGATGATCTTATTGACAAACTATTAGTTATTTTTTTTGCATTGTTTTTTTTTTTGCCTATTTTACTATACCAGTCTTCATTCAAATTCAGTTCAAGAGTTACAAATTTAAATTGTTGCGTTGATTTAAATTTTATGTAGGTGTCATTGTAATGTTGTAATAATTGTAATTGTAATGTTTGTTCATTTTCCTTCTCTTCCCTGCAGCGATGTTTTTGAGGTCAAATCTAAGCCGAATGCGGGAAATTATGCCTATTTGATGACTCCACTACCTCAGCACACGGATATGCCTTATTACGAGTACAAGGCGGGCATTAATATACTCCACACTCTGGTCCAATCGGCACTACCGGGTGGAGCGAATACCCTCACAGATGGCTTTAATGTGGCCAACAAATTGCGTCACCAGCATCCGGCTGATTTTGAGCTACTACGTACTGTGCCCGTGAATTGGTACGACATAGGACACGATGGCAATGCAGAAAATCCGTTCCACAACCTTTGGCGGGCTCCGATTATCTGTCTGGATGTGGATGGACAGGTGACTCGCATAAATCAGAATACTACCAAACGTGATAGTCGATTTACGGTGCCACTGGAAAAGGTTGAGGCCTGGTATGAGGCCTATGACAAATTCCTACAGTTAGTCCAGGCCGAGGCAGTGGAGTTTAAGACGCAGCCAGGCGATGTGTTTGTGTTCAACAATCTTCGCATGCTTCACGGACGCACCGCATATGAGGATACGCCAGAGAATAAACGCCATTTGGTGGGTGCCTATGTGGACTGGGATGTTATCTATTCCAAGCTGCGTACCCTCAAGTTTCCCCGGGCCCAAAGTTGAGAAAGTTTCAAATTTATTTTCGTTATTTTCAGTTTGCTTTGCACTTGTTTCAAATAAAATTAATTATAGCATTTAAAAATGAAAAAAAAAAAACAAAATTTAATTTAAATATTTGAAATAAAATGGGAAATTGTTATTGGATGTGAAGGTCTGGTAAAGGTCAAAGATCATACAATACATAGATGCGACATATCGTACAAGTGATAAAGAAGCTGCACGCATTCTTAAAACATCTTGTGTTCTTTTCGCTCCTCGCCTTTTGAAACGCCAAAGCAAAATTCAACGTGTCCCATCTATCTATGGAAGAATGAATGTTCAAAGGTAGCTGCATCAGTAATCAAACTTTACAATAAGCCAAAATAGAAGCAAACGTGAACAAATATACATATTTTTCTTCAAGGTAGATAGATTCCTAAGTATACGCAACTTTTTTCTTTTATAGCAGCCCTGATTACACAGGCCAGCATACTTTTTGAGGTGCAGTCCTGTTGATTTGAAATTATGATAAGTTTATGTTCACTGATTCTAAAACTAGTTTCAGTTTAGCTCCATCAGCTCTTGTTTCCAAGATATGGCGGAAAAAGGAAAATGTTGAATTTTTGTAGGCCAAACTAGGCTTAAACATCTGGAAATATGAGCTATTTTCGACAGATCACTATAGTAGAGCTATAAGTAGAGCTATATAAGTACTGCAGAAAGTGTCATAATTGACCTCTAAAGTCAGACTTCTCTCGAGTTATGACATTTTTTAAACTAAATCATCCCCTTTAAGCTGGAGCGGCTTGTGGATAAATTTTTTAGCTAATTGAGCATATAGCGTATTTATTTGGCAAAGTTACAGCCTGTTTTTAGACGAAAATACATATTTCGATTTATGGGAGACAACAAGATTCCCACTGGAAATTTGTATGGGAACTGTGAAAAGGCTTCTTGATTTAACATTGAATTTATCATCTACATGTAAACATATAACAATTTATGCTGAATCAGTTCCTATACAGATTTAGAGTGACAATCTAGTTTTTCTCCCATAAATTTAATTATGTACTTTTCTTTTAAGCAGGCTATAGCTCTGCCAAACAAGCTGACAAGCTAGACCAACATTTGTTGGTCTATATGCCTAGGTTGTTCTACTATAAATTCGACAACCACACTAGCTAAGAGGGTATGATTCATTTTGAGAAAATTGCCATAAAACTAGAATTGTCTGACTTTAGAGTTAAATTTAGACACTTTCTGCTGTACTTATATAGCGCTTTTGGTTTTTAAAGATGCATTGATATGTGCTCATAAATTCAGGTCCCATTAATCCTAGAGTGCCAAAAATTCAACAAAATCGTTTTTCCTCTATATCTTGGAAACAAGAGCTGAAGCAAAAGCAATTATGCAGTTTTGTTCAGTGCATTCCATATTAACTATTGGCCTGCACCAAAAACACTGTTGGGTTGTGTAATTGAGGCACGCATATTGCTTACAGCCTTCTCAAATGCCTGCACCCCCAATTGTCGAGCATCCACAACCATTTTATGCATTTTCTTTATCATTTCTGCAATGTTGGTTTTAGTTTCGTTTTACAAGTGCTTTGAGAGATGTTTGCCCACAGAGTAGGTAAACTTCGGTGCATCGAAATTCGCTATAAGGTAATGGGTTGGGAGTTATTGAATTTTGAATAGAAATTCGACATTTTTTTACCATATTTGGACTAAAAAAACTCGGCAAAATTCGGAAAAATTATTCTCCTCAGTTTATTGTCATGATCGTAAAATTACATTAATTAGGCGTCGAACAAGCTATTTTTCGTTTAAATCTATACAAGGGTCAAGTAATTGCAAACGGGATATAAAATAATCGATGATTGAAAAATATCTTCGATGTGTGCAGCTTAGATAAAAACATCGATGTTTCTCCAGCTCTACTAAAAAGCGGAGTCCCGCGCACGCGACGCGATGAGTATAAAGATGTGCGTTTTTGATTAGCAACAAAGACTACAGAGCCATCAGCTTTGCTTAAAACATTAAACCAAAATTCAAAATAGTTTACGAGAAATAGAGTTATGATAAAAAGAAAAGGGCAGCCAACCAGATGAAGACCCAGCCAAGGTTTTTATACTACCATTGTACCTTTGTGGGTCTCGACGAGATCAACTTTTTTTGAATTCAAAAATATGTCACAGTGTAATGGGCGAACAGTGGTTTCAAAACAGCAACGATAGGACGATCCGGATGGCTGTTTGGAGAAGCGAGTTGAAAAACGAAGGTAAAAACTGATTGTTGCTGCAGCGCCTTTTCGTTCGCTTTTGAAACCCATGGAAACTATGTTGAAAAATCAGTGAACATTTTGTCAAACAATAATTATTTATGTTAATTAATTATGTTGTTGAACAAGATTCGATATTGGGTGTTAAATATAATTTCACAGCTTGTTCCAAAAGTATCACTGTCATGGCTTCAAAAATTATTTTATTTGAACGCTCGATAACATAGGCCAACAAAATTACCAACTTTGTGAGGTGCAGCCCTGTTAAGTTTGAAATTATGATAATTTTATGTTCCACCGATTCCAAAACTGAGTTTCGGTTAATGCTCCATCAGCTCTTGGCATTCCAAGATTTATGGCGGCCACTCAAAACGATAAATGTCTGAATTTTTGGAGGCCATTTTCGACTGGGCATAATATCAGATGCATCTTTAGTAGAGCTCATAAGTAGAGCTATATAAGTATAGCAGAAAGTGTCATAATTCACCTCTAAAGTCAGACTTACTCTCGATTTATGGCATTTTTTTCCATAATTAAATCATCCCCTTTAAGCTGGAGCTGGGTTATGTGGATAATTATTTTAGCTGATTTGAGCATATGGCCAAATGTATGATCTAATTATGTGATTTGTATGGCACTTAAATCAGTTTATTTGGCAAAGTTACAGCCTGTTTTAAGACGAAAATACATGTTTCAACTTTATGGGAGGAGAACTAGATTCCCACTGCAAATTTATATGGGAACTGTCAAAAGGCTGATTGATTCAACGTAGAATTTATCATCTACATGTAAACATATAACAGTTTATGCTGAATCAGTTCCTATACAGATTTAGAGTGACAATCTAGTTTTCCTCCCATAAATTTAAATATGGGCATTTCCACCAAAAGGTCCACCAAGACCAAAAAATTAAAAGTGCTTAAAAACACTCTGTTTTATCAAATTTTCAAAGGGAAACAATTAAATTGAAGTAATGTTAGCCAATTTTACATTTAATCATAACCCACTTCGAAATATTCGGTTTCATGGCTGCGCTAGCGCGAATTTTCTAATTTGGACATAAATATTGCACATTTTTTTGATAAAAGTGCCTATAGATTGCACTTACTTATACAATCTAAAATCTTTCTGAGAGTACAAAGGATTATAAAAGAGTGCAAAAGAAACCATGAGAAACTATGTGATTGCAATTAATCGTAAGTTTTTGCTTCGCATTATACCGAAACCACATAAATAAAATGACGGAAAAAAGTGTCGCGTTCGCAATGTCACGTATCGAATCATATTTTATTTTGAAATACAAAAAAAAAACATTTCTCGATCAAATAAATTCTAATATACAGATAAATTATTCAACAACATTTTAAAATTAGTTGCACTAAATGGTTTTGACAGATCTCGCAGATTTTTGCTTTTATATTGATGGACAAAAACATCACTTCCGTTTTTTGTCGCGTGCGAATCGCTTTAGAGAGAGAAAGTGAAACTTAGAGATGAGCGCGTATAACTCGTGAGCAAATGCGAGCTGCGACGTTAAGGGTACAGAGTATGTTATAGTCGGGCTTGACCGACTTTCTTTCTTGTTTTCGTATACGAGGGGCGAGAAAAAAAAATTGATTTTGTTTATTGTTGTAAAACATATTGTCGGATCTGCTTGAAAGTTTTACAAGATGTTTATAAGACCCTAATAGAACGTTAAAGTTAATAAAAAAAATCGAAAAAAAAAAATTTCTAAACTAGAAGACCCCCTTAATACAACAAATATTAGCTTTGGGAATGCCGAACCCTAATTTTTTCCATTTTGCCGTTTTGAGGTCCGATCTATTGTACATGTAAACATATAACAATTTATGCTGAATCAAGTAGCCTCTTTACAGTTCCTATTCAGATTTAGAGTGACAATCTAGTTTTCCTCCCATAAATTTAAATATGTATTTTCGGCTTAAACAAGCTATAGCTCTGCCAAACAAGCTGATATAAATGAAAAAAATTCTCATAATTAGAGCATTTGTTGGTTTATATGCCTAGGTTGTTCCAATAGAAATTCAATAATCACACTAGCTCAGAGGGGGTGTTTTATTTTGAAAAAATTGTCAAATCCTAGAATTGTCTGATTTTAGAGTCCGATTTAGAGACTTCTGCTATACTTATATCTGCTATAATTTGTTTTTTAAAAGGGGCATTGAAATGTGCTCTGTCGTAAATAGCTCATAAATTCAGATATTTATGGCAATTGTGGCCCGCATAAGTCCTGGAGTGCCAAAAATTTAACAAATTCGATTTTTCGATATATCTTGGAAACAGGAGCTGAGAAGAGAAAACAAATAATGCAGTTTTGTTCAGTGCAATCCATATTAACATAATAACATAACATAGCTGTTGGGCTGTGTTAATTATAATTTTGACCCAAAGCACGTGTAGGCCGGTTTTAAACTGAACCGGTTCGAACCCAGAATTCCAACTTATATTTTACCGAACCTGTTAACCGAACCATTTTAGAAATGACAAGACTAAAGTTTTCAGCCTTTCGGAACGCGAAAAAATTGACTTATCACTCGCAAGACCTTTCCAAACAGATAAATCGCTGCTAAAGAACTGTTGATATATATTCAAAAGATCCAACAAAATTTTTAAACTAGTTTAATGGAAGAAAACAAGCTATAACTTTTCGAGAAGAACGTAAAGTTCTTAGCATTGATTCCGGTTTCGCAAAGTCAGCTGCTAAATTCAAGGAATTAGCCAGAGTAAACGCAAGCCTTTCAACTGTGCAACGTACCATTTTAAATGCAAAACAGCTTAAACTTCTAAAAATTAAGAAAAACTCCCGCTAAATGCCATTCGCAAGCATAATAAGATACAATTTGCAAGAACTTATATGACGTGAACTGTGCAGTCTAACACCAGACTTAACGACTGTGATCGGTCGTCTCTACTGATAGAAAACATATTTATTTAGATGGCCCTGATGGATGGCAATACCATTTTCATGATTTGCGAAAGAACAAAGTTTATTTAAGCCGCCATCATAGCCGTGAGGGCAGAGTTATGGTATGGGAAGCAATAACGTTTTATGCAATGATTGACTTAACTTGTATTGAGTAAAGTATGAACGGCGTGCACTTAAAATTATTACTAGCATATGTACTCCCAAAATTAAGTGAACTATTCGAACGAATTTCATGCTCCTATTCATAACGCTCGAGTCGTTAAATTCATTATTTCGAGACTAAACGTAATTGAAAATGTATGTGGATGGCTTACACGGAAAATACTTCATTTGAAGGAGTAGAGGACAGTATGATGATAACAAATCGCTAATTTCAGCATTTAAACTAGCTTGGTGTAATATTTCGTTGATCTACATCAACGATGCCCAGCCGTATGCTCTTTGAGTACGTTGTTTTTTCTAATTGCACCGAAGATAGGAAATCAATGATCGTATACATGCAGGGCGCGACGTATACAAGCCGACACACATGCAAACGATTTCGTGTGTGTGCGTCGCGTAGAACAAAAACCGGTTTTTTTCTCTTCTTTGATTGGTGTTTGTGCGCGCAAGCAAACTGACAACAACAACAATTTCATTATTGGTATTGGTGCTTTTCTTTGTGAGTATTGGTGTGTGCTCTGTCGCATGCTGCCTTTGGGCATGCCTGATCTACAGAAATACCCTGCTCTGCTCTATGAATGACCGGATTTTCGAAGTTATAAGTAACCAAGGAGGGAGCCCTCCTTACTACAAATAATTTGCTTTTCTATTAAATCTAATACTTAAACTTATTTAAATGTTAATAATCACTTTTCATAGACAAGACACTTTCTATTGACCAAGAGAAAAATATTTTATTTTGTGTACAGGGCTGATGAAAGCCGCTACCAAAAAAAAAAAATAAAAACTTTTTTTATTTAGTAGATTAATCTTTACATTTAACAAAAGCGAATAACTGCGATACTGAAACAAGAATTTGGATTGTCCGCCGCTAATACGCACTGGAGTCCGTAGTCGGGGTTCAAAGAGAGTAGAGGCGCACGTTTGGCGGCGATCCTCCAAGCAGATGGACCATAATGAGGCTTGAAAATAGTTTTGGTGTTCATGGGACAGTCGCAAGAAGATCATACCATCGAATCCCTTCAGTTCGGACGGAAGAAGCTATCGCTGCAGTAGCTGCTGCCATACAAAACATTCCAATAGTTTCGACAAGGAGCTTATCTACTCAAATCGGTATCAGCAGACAGTCGATGCAGACAATTATGCACAAAGATTTGAACTTATTCCCTTATAAAATTCAAATGGCTAACAAACTGAACGCAGCAGACTTGCCGATTCGCTTGGAATTTAGCCAGAAGATGCTGCAAATGGCGGAAGAGGACGAAAACATGTTGAAATGTCTTTTTATGTCTGACGAGACCCATTTTGATTACCACGGCAACGTAAACAAACAAAATTGTCGAACATGGAGTGTTTCCAACCCTTAGATACTCCATGAGACGGAATTCCATCCACTTCGCGTCACAGTGTGGTGTGCAGTTTCATCGCGCTGCATTGTCGGACCTTACTTTTTCGAAGAAAACGGTCTTACCGTTACGGTAACTGGAGACCGTTACTTGAGCATGTTGAGAGAGCTTTTCTATTCAGAACTACGCTGAAAGAGAATTCCTTTCAAGTCTGTTGTGTTTCAACAAGATGGTGCAACTCCTCACATAGCCCAGCCTGTTATGACAGAATTGCGACGAAAATTTCCCAATAAGCTGATTTCAAGAAACCCAACATTCCGTTGGCCCCCAGGTCGCCTGACCTTACTGCACCTGACTTTTTCTGGTGACGTTATTGCAAATAGGAAGTCTACAAATCAAAACCGATAAATTTGGATGATCTAAAGCAATCCATTCAAACAACCATTGCGGCTATTCCTGTCTCGACTCTCCAGGCAGTAATGAACAACTATATGATAAGAAGCCGCACATGCGTCAACGAGTAGGGGGGCATTTAAAGTCAATTATTTTTAAAACTAATTAAGCTATATTTAATAAAATTAAATAAGTTTTAACATGAATAAAACAAAAATGATTTCCATACACTACACAAAAAGGTATTTGAGTTTCTAAATGTACAAATATTCATCAGCTGTACCTATACAAAATTGCGAAAAATATTTTTCTTATTCCATTTTTATAATCCTTTTTATAACAAACCGGGAAGATCATTAAATTAACTAGTATTCTGCATACATAATCAAAACTGTTGGCGCTGGCTAAACAATTTTTTAGAGCACTAATTTTTGTGTATTCGAATTTTTCTTTATTTTCCCAGATTTACAAAATTATTAAGAGAGAGAGAGAGAGAGCTTAAAAGAAACTTGTTCGACCGGCTTCTGCTTGTCGAATGATGTTTTCTTGAATGTTTTTGGGACTTGGTAAAGTTGACAGCAGGTTAATAGGTTGACATCAGACTCGCCGTCTGATATGACTTGCTGTAATAGATGGTTCGTACCTTCTAAAGATATGCCTATCCGTACCTTCTACAATTGTTTGTTTTTAACTCATTTCCCATACCCAAAATTTGTTTGTTTAGCTGTTAGAATATGATCTGCAATTGTTACTACAAAGTCATCTGTTCAGCTAAGTGGAAATGTGCTGGAACATTTGCCTAGAACCGATTGAAATAGTACGCAGAAATATCAATTTTGGTAAATTATGTTAGCATACAAGTGATTTCCCTACAAACAATTAAATTCGTATATCAAAATGGCGCATAATGCTCTAAAGTACTGTATATGATATCCTGATACTTTAATCTGACGCATATATTCGTCCGATATTTATGTACCAGAGCATGGCGAGCTGTGAAATTTTATCCCGTTTTGTGTAGCGAATCGAATCGGTATAATTAGGTGAACTCTATTTTGTTGTCGACAACATGCCAATATAAATTAAGAAGAAATCGCAGTAAGCAACAATTGAGTCCGTAAAAGAAATTTTCATTAAAAATATCGCAGCTGAAAGCTGTGGTAAAAGTTCATCAGAATTGGTCCTATAAATATAGCCAGCGTAAAAGGACGCCATTTGGAGACCGAACCTGGCTGGCAAATTGGCCATCATATCATCACTTTCTATGTCTTTGGCTAATTTTTCAGCTGTCATTTGGATGCGCCAGAAAAGTGTATGGAAAACCAGAAAGAAAACCAACTTTCACAGGATTCTGTGTCAGCTAGTACTCTGGTAAGATGTTTAGCCATAATTTGAAGTTTTTACTAAGCTAATCTTTAGCAGGAGAACGCTGCCGCGCCAGTATCCGAACAGCTGGAAAACCTAGAAGAAAATCAACTTTCACAGGATTCTGTGGCAACTTCTCTGGTAAAATGTTGAGCTGTAATTTTTTGTTATTTTATTCCGACCTGTGTAACCCTACCGTAGTCACAACCTCAGAACGATACGGTCTCTCGCGACGAGCGGGAAAATCCGGGTGTAGTATGAGTGTGTAGATATAGGGATTTTAAGTCTCCTACTATGTACATTTTTAAACCAAATTATGTGAATAAAATAAACCACTACTACTATTGCGATTTTGACAAGGAAGTGACTTATATGTCAAGTTGGAAAAGGGGAAAACAAATTTCGTACATTTATGTACGTAAAAGGTGGTGAGGCTACATTCCAAAATTTAAAATTGAAGACATTTTTCGAGGGCCTATGAATGGGTCCATTCAGCAGATAATCAGGGAATCCAACCGAATCGTATTTCGGTTCCGGTTAATGTTCTGGTACGTACCGAAACTTCTGTTTTGGTTCTAATAAAATTTCTGTATTCGGTTCCGTACCGGTACCTGCTTTCTTATTTCGGTATACCGGTACGTAACGGTATGAACCGGTAAAATATGAAGAAAGAACGGTCATTGATTACGCACTCATTCGATTTCTTAACGAAGACTTAATAAATGTTATACGCTTACTTGCCCTTCTCAAAGGCCACACAATTGTGGAAACTTTGTAGAGATTTCTTGATTTTTATAAAAGAGTTTTTTCTGTTTTCACTATTTAAACACGGTTTTCTATTTACAATGTCTCTATACGTGTTTTTTCTCTTCACGGTTTTTCGATATGGATTTTTCTTTCTGTCTATCTGCTTGTCCATCTTCTACTATCTACTGCGTTCTACTTTCGGTGTCGTCATCGTCCATTCTTTATACAGTGTGACCGTCATTCGACTTTTTACCAATACCTTAACACTTAAATATCGATACATTTATACATCTTGGCGGTCATTTTCAAATAATTCCAAAGACTTCAATTTGGAAAACGCTTTAAACTTAGAAAAATTGATAACGATTGATGCCATTAATCAGTTTTGTGAAAATACTGAACTATTTGTAGTGTCCTGCTTCTGAAGTAATTGTGCTGCTTTCCTCATTAAGTTTTGAGTTGAACAGAAATGGATAATACAAGTGTATGGAGAGGCAGTTGGCGATCATGCTTTCTTCAGCAAAAAGCCTACTGAAGAGTCGTAAGGGATAACGATGAAACAGTTCTGTATAGGCAACCAGCTCTTTTTGGTGGTACAATGCATAAGTTGTTTACAGTTGTGAACAAACGCAACTTTTTCGGACCTAGAGCCAGCCAACTCACACTAATTAAACATTAGAAAGGTCGCCAAATAAATTACAAATACACAAGTACTTTTCAGTTTCAAGGTTAGCATGACATTATAATGTGGGCCTAAGAATAAAGGATGCAATACTTTTCAAGAGACTGGTCTCGTGTTTTTCTATTTTACAATACAAAAGTTTTGAAAGACCAGACTTCTTTTTGTTGGAAATTGCTTAAAAGTCTCCCAAAACTAAGTGTCAGCTTTGAAGTCTAGTCGTTGCATTCAGAACCGAAACTGTACCGGTACAATGATTAGGTTCTTTTCGGTCTTTTAGGTTCCAAAAATATCGGTACTCGTATACCGGTACACAATCAATTTCAA
Organism: Lordiphosa magnipectinata; assembly: GCA_037044535.1. Lineage (NCBI taxonomy): Eukaryota > Metazoa > Arthropoda > Insecta > Diptera > Drosophilidae > Lordiphosa > Lordiphosa magnipectinata. The sequence goes on along the minus strand of JBAMBO010002491.1, from coordinate 63,373 downwards.
ATATCGGTTCCGGTTCTGGTTCTGAGTTTTAATCGGTTCTTTTTGGTATACGGTTCCGGTTTGATTCCCTGCTTGTGATTTAAGATGGCCGATGTTACCTACTGAATGCAGTGATTGCCGACTGCGATTGGTAAATTTGAGAATCGTGATTGCTGAAAAGGAATCAATTTGTCCATTTAAGAAGCTAGTGTCCTTATAATGGGACAAACCAACAGGCACGGCTCCACTTAAATAAACACATTCAAACACAATAAACATTTTACCGCCACCATGAATGAAGGCTATATAAGCTTCAACACCATAATCCTGAAGATATCTATTTAATATATTTGAGTCTCGTTCGTTAAAGGATGATTGATTACCAATTGCAAGGTTACCCTACCTTTGTCTAAGGGTTCTCATGAAGTTTTATATTTACTAAACTCAGAAAATTAGTTTTCTATATTTTATACCCTTGTTCCACTGGCGAACATTCAATCACATTCTAGAAAAGTGAATTTTCCTTGTTCCACTGACGAATGTTGATCACGGCCACACTAACGTCAACAAAGAACAGCTGATTGAATTAATATGTCTGCAAGTGTAAATCAAAGTTCCAAAGTTCCATCCACATGTCGAGCAGCATGCCCTTTTGGTAGTCCCACCACTATAGAGGTAGTTTGCGGGATTCATACATAAGAAATATTACTGCATTTTAACATTCTAAAACAAAGAATGGAACAATTATTGCGGTTTGCCTTGGCCATGTACAACTCATGGGCATAAGTGGTTTTCAATAAAGGGGGTCCATACAGTTCTGCCACTGTGCTAAGCTCCCACCCACTAAGCTAAATCCCTCTCCGACCATGGCAACGCCATTGACAGAGCAGCTGTTCCTCTTGGGCAGTTCGATAGCATATAGATAGAAAATCTAGTCTTTTTGCGGAAAATAGCTATATGTAGTGACAGTAGCTAGATCATCCATGACAGTGACTTGATCATCCGAATGGACATTCATCTCTTATGAGGAAATACACAGAACGAATGAGGTCATTTAGATCATCCAGCGGATGACCTCTAGTATGTGCCAGTGGAACAAGGGTATAATAAGAAAATCGCCCTAACATTTATAAAATCGCTCTGAAATTTAGAAAAAAATGTCTATATAAAGAATTTTTCCAAAATTTAGGATTAGGATTTTATAGGAGAATTTCTAACAGTCAGGGCGAATTTGGGGCTTTTTGGGGTGAGTTGTTGTTTGAGTGTATCCACAAATATTGAAGTTTAATTGTGTTATTTATTTTTTGATTAAAAGTACTAAAGCCATAAAATATCATAAAGCCTACTATCAACACCATTCAGCAGAGACTCATAAGCAATCGCAAATCAGTAATCGCAGCTCGGAATCATCTGCTGAATGGGCTCAATGATAACAAAAAGTGATCAAAAATTTGTCTAAGTTTTTGAGTCAAAAATCAATCAACAATCTAACAATGGCCATGTTCAGCAGAATAATTTATCCCTGACCAGGTATCAGAAAAAAATTATGCATCGAATAGTAGTAGGAAGATTATTGCAAATCTATACTTGATCAGGGAGCAAGTTGTTCTGCTGAATACGGCCTTTCTATGAACACACATTCGAACAAAAACTTTCTGTTCGATATGTACAGGAACCGGTCCGGGAGCGAATCTTACAAACTTTCACATTTATAATATTAGTAAAATAGTAAGATTAGGCAAACAGATCGACAATATCAGTATGGGTGTCTAAGAAGAGGAGGTATGTGAGAATTACGTTTACAACAATTCACAAAGTTGTATAATGATTTTGGATCCCTTCAGAAGTTGATCCTGACGAGAAAAATAGCTGCTGGCTTCCAAAGTTAATGTATTTTTCCTGCTTTCACTGGACATTTTCTACCCCATTCTCATTTAAATCAAACTGTTGAATTTTCTTCGAACTATCAGCTATGCTCCCATTTTCACTTTCGCAATAATTTTGCGACCAAATTTGCGAAAGTGAAAATGGGAGAACTGCTTTATGACTTATTTTCTATATTTAGAGTCCGTTGTACACAGTTTCAAATAATGCTTAGGTTCTAATTGTACAAAAAAAAGGATTATGCTAATAATTTGTTATTATAAAATTAAATGGTAAAAACAATTGTCGTGTATAAATTAGGTTTTGGTTAAGTCTATAAATGGTCGATTAGCCTATTTGCTGTCTTACAAAACTAAGGAAACCTATCAAACTAGACCATCTAGGTCAGGAGCACGGTCAACGCATCTAGAAATCGGGCAAGGTCGCTCTGGCGCAGCTGGACCACAGATGGTTCGAAGAAATCCTGCAGCAACAGCGTTTTACTTCTTTGCGCCGCCTGGTCAAAGGCCTTGCCAAAGAAATTCTTGGGTGAATCTTCGCGAACGGGTGCTATGCCCAACAGCAGGCACATGCCCTGTTGGCCAGCATCCAGCGGGCAGGTGGCAATTAGGGGTAAGTCTGCCGCCTTGCGGGCCCTGGTGGTTGCCACATGGCCATGCAACACGAACTTGGCCAGCAGTCCCAGGGCATAGGGGTATGAGAAGAAGGCATGCTCCTCCTGCAGCACGTAGTAGAAAAAGGAGCCCGTGGAGGACACCTGATGCGATTCCAGGCTGCTTTGCACTTGCCGAAAGATGGCCGCATGCAGCAGTTTGGCATTGTCAATGCCCACCGAGAGCAGCTGCTTGTGCTGTCGCCCCAGGGCATCGGAGGCCTCCATGAAACAATCCTCTGGCGTTTTATGTTTCTTCACCGACTCCAGTATGGACAGCAGGGCGTACACATAGTCGGCGGCCGCATACCGACTGCGATAGCCGTAGCTTAAGGTAAAAGTGCCGTACACAATGTCGGGAATGCCGTATTTCTCTGCCAGTTGCTCCACCATGGAGTAGAACTCTTTGCGCAGCACCAGATCCATGGCACTGTAGGTCTGCCGGGCATGCACCAGCGGCAGTCCCATCTCTACGAGCAGCTCATGCAGACGCTTTTCGCCCCGCAGGGTCCACAGCTTCAGCTGGCAGGCAGCATAGCGGGAGTAGCTGGGCAGGAAAGGGATAGGAGTATAAGTTGGTTTATGGGGGAGGCCAAATGGCAGACCACTCACCGCATCGAATCCGTGACCGACCAATGCCTGTAGAGCACCAAATGCAGATCGTTCTCAAAACTAATCTTGGAAGCACTCATCGTGTTCTGGTCATTCGTTTTGTTAGTCAGACGCGACACGTGCGATTGTATATGCTCCAGCTCCAGCGTGTAGGCTCCGCTCTCGATTTTACCCAGCAGGAGCTGCTCACTGATGCCGACTATGGCCCACCACAGCAGATCCATATTGTCCTTGGACAATTTCCAGGCCAGCTCGAAGATGAGCAGAGCCGTCGAACGGCCATAATAACTGAATTGAGTGTAGTCGAACATGATGCGATCCCGTTCCGTCTCCCATTGACGGCGTGCCCGCTGCCGCATAATGCGCTGCTCGTGACGCTCCAACCGGCTGAGTTTGGGTCGTCTATGGCCGCCCTCGCCGCTGTCGGATTCGCCGGCTCCACTATCCTCCTCATCGCCATCCTCCTCGTCCTGGTCATCATCCTCCTCCTGCTCCTCGTCGTCATCCGAGTCATAGAATATGGTCTCAAACGCAGGTATATTCTCCTCCTGTGCCGGATCACCCAATATGCAGACCTGTCGATCGCTGTAGATGTTGCACACATCCAGCGGACGATGTGCATCACATATGTAAAATGTCACTTCCTCGTCGGGCTGCAGCAGTTCCACGATATCCACACAGCCGCCGCAGTTGACCAGCAGCACGTACTTGACATCGCCGCGATGCTCGCCATAGGCGCGTTTCAATCCCGTCATGCCCATGATCGGCACCACCGTGTACAGCATGTGATCATACTTGAACAGCGACTGCAATATTTTGCTGGCGCAGATCGCATCGATGTCATAGTTGACAATGATCAGGATGCGTTTGCCTATCAAATGTCTGTAGAAGTCATTCTTGAGGTCCTGTATGAACATGGTAGAACAACAAGAGAAACACACGCACACACACACACCACAAAAACAACAAAACGAAACACTCGATCGATCACAGTTAGAGAGAGAGAGAGTGGGTCAGAATTATGCTGGAGTTGCAGTTATTTGTCAGTTGGCGCAATCTTTATTGCTGTTGATAGCTGGTGGTGGGTGGTTCTTAATTATTGTTGTTGGTTCTTCGTTGCATTTTGTGTTGGTTTCGTTGTGCTTCGTGCTTTTACAATTTTGCAAATAACACAGTGTGACCAGAGATTCAGGGGAAACGGGCGGGAAACAGCTGTAGGGCTGCTCGCCCTGGCCGCACATCGGATCAGTGCTGTCAATGTGGCTGTTTTTAAGCCATAGCTGGGCCGCATGTTTTTCTGTGCAGTGTTGCCAATTTAGCTATTTTTTCCGAGGCGGGAGAATTTGTAAAATAGCGGCTGCATACTGTTTTTTTTTTTAGACATAAACTCTAGTTATTGAGATATTGACCCCAAATTTGGTTTGTACGCACATTTTGGACCCCAAAGACCAATATTTTATATAGCTGCCACATAACCGATCTGGCAGATTTGCTCCTACCTTGTTGTTTCTTATGCTACTGAACTGAAATTTGGTTTGTACTCGTATTTTTAGCACCTATTGCGACTTATAAAATCGGGTTTGATTTGGACCATTATTTCATATAGCTCCGATATAGCCGATCTGGCCGATTATAGCTAACTTTGTTCGTTTTTACGCTGTTGAACTGAATTTTAGTTTGAACATGTATTTTAAGCTCCTTAAGCAACTTATTGAACTTTGTTCAATTCGGCATACTATTTCATATAGCTGCCATATAACCGATCTGACCGATTTCCACCAACTTCGTTGCTTTAAAAGATATTGAGCTGAAATTCGGTTTGAACGCGTTTTTAAAGCTAGCGACTCATCGAATATGGTTCGATTCGGCATACTATTTCATATAGCTTCCATATAACTGATCTGTTTCATTTGCTCCAACTTTGTTGTATATTACGGTATTGAAGCGAAATTCGGTTCGTACTTTTATTTATAAATACGACTTACAAAACTTTTCTTCACATGTAATATATTCAACTTAAGCATGATTTCAGCTGCAATAAAGCCGATTTTCTCGAAAAGTCGCGCGTTGTAGTAAGAAGTGCTAGTTACTCATTGATCTGCACACTTTCGTTAATAACTTTGCATTACACATATTGAGGAAGCCACCAAGTCATTCTATGAGGTTATTTAAAATGTATTCAAAGCTCATGTACCAGTTTCGTACACTACCTCTCGCACGCGCTCTTCCCCATGGTTTACGAAAAGCTTGTCTAATTTGAAAAATATAAAATCTCGCCTATATAAAAAATTTAAGAAGTCCGGTTCTCAGTTAGATTTCTCTAGATATTCAGTGGCCCGTTCAAAGTTTTTGCTGCATAATTCAGAATGCTACAATAATTATATGCTGAGCTGCAAGATAAGCTTTCAGCAAAACCCCATAAAGTTCTATAACTTCGTTAACTCCAAACGCAAATCTTCTCAGTTTCCTCCATCGCTTTCGCTCGATAACGTGACTGCTAGTAATGATGCTGACATCGCCAATTTATTCGCAGCATTTTTTCAGCGTTGCTATTCCGCTTCATCGACTAGTTTTGGTACCATTAATCCGTATCCCTATCCTATTACCCACTCTAACAGCATCCATCCACCTGTTTTGGATTTAGAGAGTCTACTTTCGGGTATTCGCTCGATTAAAACATCTTATACTCCTGGACCTGACAATGTGCCAAGCTGTGTGCTTAAAAATTGTGCAAATTCTTTATGCTTCCCGCTTTTAAGGTTGTTTAACTTATCTCTTGAGCTAGGTGAGTTTCCCAACGATTGGAAGGAATCTTTTGTCATTCCTATTCATAAAAAAGGATCTAAATCGTCAGTAACAAATTACGGGTGTATCTCAAAACTATCTGACATTCCTAAACTTTTTGAAATGCTCATAACATCTCAAATACAGTACTCTTGTCGCTCAATTATTTCGCAATCTCTGTTTCTACAAACCTGCTTGAGTTTACTTCTATTGTGAATAGGGGTTTTATTAATAAACTGCAGACTGATGTAATTTATACCGATTTTAGCAAGGCTTTTGACTCTGTCAATCATGATCTCCTCCTTCACAAACTGTATCTGCTTGGTTTTCCTCTAAACCTTCTTAACTGGATAAAAGCTTATTTGACACACCGTTCCCAGCGTGTCCGTTTTAATTCGTCGCTTTCTGAATCCATCAGTCTACTCTCTGGGGTACCTCAGGGTAGTCATCTTGGACCTCTACTTTTTAATTTGTTCATTAACGACATCCCTCACGTTCTGCTTCATTCGCATGCTTTGATGTACGCTGATGACCTAAAACTCTGCTTGTCCTATAAGGACCCGTTGTCACCTCTCTTTCTTCAATTGGACTTAAACTCTCTGCATACATGGTGTTCGGTTAATTCCCTCCCACTTAACACTGAAAAGTGTAAATGTATGACTCCATCGAACACAGCCGTATTTATACGACTTTTCGATTGATGACAATCCTCTTGAACGCATTTACGAGGTTGATGATTTAGGCGTCCGCTTTGTCCCCAAGTTAAGCTTTAATAGACATGTCTCTATCATCTCTAATAAAGCTATGGGTGTTCTTGGGTTTATTAAAAGATGGTCCAAGAAATTTAACGATCCGTATCTCACTAAACATTTATACGTCTCTCTAGTTCGACCAATACTTGAATATGGATCGTGTGTTTTGGTCACCGCAACCAAAAATATCAGGACCAACTTGAATCGGTTCAAAAACAGTTTTTAATTTTTGCCCTCCGTGGCCTCAACTGGGATCCCACCATCCATCTTCCATCTTACGAGCATAGACTACTCTTAATCGATCTTCCATCTCTTAAGAGTTTTCATTCACAAACTCTTATCTACTCTTAGCCAAATAAATCTTGCTGTTCCTTTGCGTCTTACCAGAAATTTCTCTCCGATCTATCTACAGCCTTGCCTAACAAATTATGCTAACTATGAACCTTTCCGAAATTTGTGTCTTAACTATAATATGTATTACCATCTTTTCTCTGATCACTCTTCTGTGTTAGCTGTAAGAAATAATTTACTGTAATTTTTTTAAGCGACCCCTGCAATGTTGACAGAACTTTGTCAAACTTAAATAAATAAATAAATAAAAAAAAAACCTTTTGCAACGTTGTGCCATGCTAAACTAATATTCCGCCAAGCACACCTACAATAGTTAGGTCCAACTTAAAATTATACTTAAACAACACGCGGCACAATTTGACAATAAAAAACAATGACAAACGCGTTATAAACTTATAATCTTAAATATATGGACTAACAATTAGCATTTTTACATTTTTTATTTTGCATTTAACTTTTTAAGCAGACGCACTAAAAGTTGGAACATATTTGCTGATTTCAGCAGCCCGTCAACAAAATAGTTTTGCCACTAAGTTTGAATATGTTTTTTTTTTATCTAATATGTGTAAATAATGTATGTAAATATCAAAAACCAGTTAATATTTGAAATCTGAAAAAATTTTGTTTTGGGTTTATGCCACAAAAAAGTTCAAAAATAAGCAGTGTGGGCTGGCGGGCTGTAGTTATTCTGAAAGTTAATATGGCTTTATTTTAGCAATCACAAAACTATTGGCATCATCCTAGAACACCATAGCATGGCATCACTTTTAATCGATTGTTGCAGTTATAAGAGCAATCAATGTTGCTTTATTATCTCTCATCACTTGTAAAGTATTTCGCAAGATTTGATTTGCGAATGTTCGAAAATTGTGTAAAATACTCCATAGTAAAAACTCTGGGAAAACTTATGGTTCTGGTACCGCAGAACATTAAAATGCCCTTAGCAAGAACCTGTTTAGTCCCAATGTTATTCTATGGCAGCGATGCCCAGCCGTATGCTCTTTGCGTACGTTTTGCTATTGTAATTGCACCGAAGATCGGCTCTCAATGATCGTATACATGCAGGGCGCGACGTATACAAAACGACATGCATGCAAACGATTTCGTGTGTGTGTGCGTCGCGTAGAACAAAAACCGGTTTTGTTCTCTTCTTTGATTGGTGTTTGCGCGCGCAAACAAACTGACCAACAACAATTTCATTATTGGTATTGGTGCTTATCTTTATGAGTATGGGTGAGTGCTCTGTCTTAAGCTGCTTTTGGGCATGCCTGTTCTATGGTATAGAAATTTTTTGCAAATTGTGACGCCAATAGTATGCAACGTCTCCGTGTCACCTTCAACTCTATTGCGAAATATGCAGTGTTTGGAAGTAGATACATATTTTGTGTACCTTTAACCTTACCTCGGTATTTTCCAGTACGAGTACCTTTTACCTTACCTAGGGTCTTCATTTTAATTTCCCTTGTCAATAGGTAAGGTACTAGGTACTTTTCGTACGTGATTTTTCCGCTCCGATTACATTATAGCCGAGATGCTGCCGCGCTCAGCGTCCGGTAAACATTCCCTTTTCAAAAACTATAGTTTTGATTTGATTTTTCGACTGATGAAACCCGTCCTTTAAGTTTACCTAAAAATGTTAATAATCAAAACCAGGGAATCAAACCGAATCGTAATTCGGTTCCGGTTCTCGTACGTACCGAAACTTATGTTTCGGTAAAAAGTTCGGTTTTGGTTCTTACATTATTTCGGTATTCGGTTCCGTATCGGTACGTGGATTTTTATTTTGGTATACCGGTACGTACCGGTATGAACCATTAAAATATAAATCGGGCATTGGTTTGGCGTCCATCCAATTTCATAACGAAGACATAATAATTACAACCCGGTAAACAAATGTTCTACACTTATTTGCCCTTTTCAAAGACATACATAAACACAATTGTAGAAACTTTTTCAAGTTTACTGACCACCATTCAACTTCATCTTCTTTGTTTTGTAAACATTTTAAGGCTCAGGAACCTCCGGAGGTTCGAACCCATCGTGAAGTATAAGATTCGGTTCGATGACCGGTTCCTTAACTTATCAAACCTGAGGATTTGGTTCGAACCTTGGTTCATAACATCTGAAATATTTGAAACATTTTTGCCTCAATTTTCCATGAATTTCAGCAAATCGGCCAAAATTAAAACCTTCTTGGCCTTATTTTTGTTGAAAAGGACACATATAACTTACTATTTGATAAATCAATCTAACTAAGGTTAATGCCATCGATCATACGTCCCTGGTTCTTCCAATGTGTACTCGTACATAGATATGAAAAAATAAAATAAAAAAAATATTCTAAATTTTCCAAATATTTAGAGTTATTTGCTTTGCTATTACACTATCGTCAGAGAGTCTCTTTAGAAATATATGATAAGGCAGCTTAAGCAATGATTTTTTTCCATCCGTAATATAAAGAAACTCATAAAAGTCGACTAGAATAATTTTCTGAACCAAATGTTTTTCCAAACATAATCGATTTTGCAGGTCCGGTAGATGGTCCGGTTAGATGGACCCTAAAAATCCGAACCGAACCGGCTCTGCGGGTTTGTTTGATTGATGTCATTAAACAGTTTTGTGAAAATACTGAACGATTTGTATTTTCCTGTTAATTTTCATACAAATACATGTATGATTCGACTTAGGCTCCACTTTCAGCTAACGGATTTGTGCCAGAGCTGCTGTCCTCATTCAGTTTCACTTGAACAGAAATTGATAACACAAGTACTTTTCTGTTCAATGGTTATCATGACATATTCAATGAGGGTCTAAAAATATAGGATGCAATATTTTTAAAAAGACTGGTCTCGCCAAAACCAAGTGCCATCCTTGCAGTCTTGTTTTTGCATCCAGAAACGTAACTGTACCGGTACAATGTTTCGGTTCTTTTCTGTATTTTCGGTTCCAAGAATATCGGTTCTCGAATACCGGTATACAAAAAATTAAAAATATGGGTTCCGGTGACGGTTCTGGTTCTGAGTTTTAATCGGTTCTTATCGGTATACGGTTCTTGTTCTGGTTCCGGTTGGATTCCCTGATCAAAACAAATTACCTGAACTACACTCAGAGAAAAAATAGAGAATTTCGCTCTTGAATCAAGAGCATTCGTTCTCAAAAGTACGGTGAGAGTGAAAATTCATTCCTGATTCAAGAGTTTCAGCTCTTGATCCAAGTATGAATAATTATTGATTCAAGAGTTTCAGTACTTGATACAAGAACGAATAATTCTCAAAATTAAAAAATTAAAAAGAATATTTGGGGTGGGTGGGGTGGGGGGTTGGGGAGAGACACTACCGACCCGACCCCCGACCGACGTGGTGGTCCGTCTCGTCTACCTCCCCCGTCCCACTCACAATTATCAACCACCACCACCAACCCCAACACCACCACCCCCACCCACCAAACTTTGTTTTAAGTTGTGATTGATTTTGAGATAACCACATAGATATTTTTTTTTTTTTACTTACTTTTCTGGGACTTGAACTCGGTACCTCGAAAGACTGAAACACACAGGCGACGGGCAGTTTAACGAGCTCAGCTAACCTTCGTAAGGTAAAAGACGCGACGAAATCACACTTATAAATAAACGCAGTTGCCTTTATAACACAACAACAAACTGCGCATGCGCTCTCACTCTCTGCGCTCTCATTCTCTCAACGACCAACTGCGCATGCGCCCTCACTCTCTGCGAGAGCGACTCCAACGCTACTCTCTCAAAGTTAAGTTGCCCTCACCCCCCTTGCCTATAAAAAACAAAATTGAGAACGTTTAGAACGAATTTATCTCGATTCCAAGAGCGAAATTCTTGAAAATTCAAGAGCGACTAATTTTTTTTTCAAGAGCGTTCGTACTCAAATTATTCGTTCTAGTTTTTTCTTAGTGTACATTATGTCCTTTGATGACTTTCAGATCAACAACGCTTATTATACTCTGTACCGAAGGTACATAGAGTATATTAAGTTTGTGCAAAAGTATGTAACAGGGAGAAGGAATCGTTTCCGATCCTATAAAGTATATATATTCTTGATCAGCATCAACAGCCGGTTCGATATAACCATGTCCGTCTGTCTGTCCGTATGAACGAAGAGATATCAGAGATGGTAAGAGATAGGAGGTTTGACATGTATGGGGCATATATTTCTTATACTTGCAGGCAGATCAAGTTTATTTTCAATTTTTGCCACGCCCCCTCCAGCCCCCGCAATTTGGAAAAACACGTCATATCTCCTACAGCAGCGATGCCCAGCCGTATGCTCTTTGGGTACGTTTTGTTATTGTAATTCCACCAAACATAGGAAATCAATGATCGTATACATGCAGGGCGCGAGGCATACAAAACGACACACACGCTGACGATTTCGTGTGTATGCGACGCGTAGAACAAAAACCGGTTTTGTTCTCTTCTTTGATTGGCGTTTGCGAGCAAACTGAGCCAACAACAATTTCATTATTGGTATTGGTGCTTATCTTTGTGAGTATTGGTGAGTGCTCTGTCGAATGCAGCTTTTGGGCATGCCTGTCCTACAGTTTTGAAGATAGATCGTTCCAGTGGAACGAAAGCCGCCTTATCAATATCAATAATAATGCTACACTCTGTTGGAACCCCTTAAATTGACAGCTCACACACAGAATCTGTAAGTGGGGTTAGTCTGGTTCCTACAGGCTTTTGTCCATTTCCGCAGAATGCTTAGGTCGCCCCAAATAGATCAAGTCAGAAAAGAAAAAAAATGAAATCCATCACAACACACCAGAGGCCAAGAAAGACGGACTTCTCCGGGTGAAAAAGGTCATGGCGACAGAGATGAGAACGCTCAGTTGTCGCTCCTTCGACTATTTTTTGCTTGGATCGAATAAAGTGAGTAGTCTCCTTTTAGCTTGATCAATTTAGTCCAACGTTTGTCCAGTACATTAGACGTTGGACTAAATTGATCAAACTAAAAGAAGTAGTCAAACGTTTGTCCAGTACATTGGACTAAAATGATCAAGCTAAAAGGAGACTATATAGTAAGCCATGTTTTCAGTTCCAGTTCCGCCAAGTATTTTTTATTTAAGAGACAGTCGCAAAAAACTTTACGGAAGTGACCAAGCGTACTACAATATAACTTTGTTGTTAAACTTTTCAGATTTATGAAAATATTTGTAATACAAAATCGTTGGAATAGTTCATTTACATTTATAGCTGGATTTTGTCTAGCAAAATATTTGGGTAAATTTAAAAATACTTCAAAGTTTATAGACTTATTCGAAATCTACATTTGCATTCATGGTTAAGGCCTTCTGGGCACGTTTCTTATACATTTTGGCCGTAGCGGAACACTTAGTCGTAATGGTGACTCTTACATCACGCTCCTTGCCTCCTGTACGATAACGTACACAAGTCACGATATCGTTAACCTTTTGTTTATCCAACTGGAGCTTGGCTGGCCGCTCTCTGCCGTAGAAAGCCGGAGACGGTCTTCCCGACAAAGTGTGAGTGGCCAATTCATCGCTGGTAAAGACGGCGGATAGCAGACAGCGAGTGGCCACTGGAGCATTGGTCCACAAAACATGACCATATTGTTGAGCAGTAATTTGTGTGCCATTTGGTCCCAGGACATAGACAGCAGTGCCATCCTTCTGCAGCAGGCGCTGTGGATATTTGATGAGCTGAACGGGCAGATGGGACTCATTCATTCGCGGTCGCTTGGCTGGTGGAGGTGCATCATAACGTTGATTGAGCGCCTTTAGTATATTGGTCAAGCGACCAAAGTGCTGGCTATAATTGTCCTGGCTTTTTTGTATTTCGGTTACTTGATCCCTGAAGGAGGGCTCAACAGGTGGCAACGGCTCCAGGGGCGGGTGACAATTTGTTGACTTACTTAATGTCGAGGCCACCGCAACCAAAGTGGCATTGATTACGCGCCGGCGCGTAGATACTGGAGCCGCTGCCGGAACAACTGGTGTCACATTTTCTTCCTTGATTTTCAAATTCATCAGCGGTGGCTTCTGGGGCAGTTGCCGTTGTAGTTGTCCCAGTGGACGGCGTATTACAATTTGCTTTCGCATAAGCCTCTGCTGTGCGGCCACTTCGTAGTTGATGTATTTTTCAATATCCATATCGTCGCGCTTCATGATGGGACGTGCCAGCAGGCGATAATAGAAGGGGTTCACAATTCGGTGCAAATTGACTGAGATATTGATGATAAGAATGTATTTACGCCTGCGATGGTGTCTTTGTGGCGAATCTTTTAAGGTTTTACTTTACGGTTATTCCGTCTTTTGCTTTTACAGTTCTACCTGCAAGTTTGACAGGGTTGCCAACTCGCGGACAATTGGAGGAGAGAACTTTGTAGCACTCCGATAGGCAGAAAATATCGATAGCAAGGCATATTTGAAAGCACAGAGAAGCGCGCGCGCAACCGATTAGCACATTGGGGCCATCTGTGGCACAAATTAGATTCTAAAAAGAAAGGGCTATTCGGGGGGTGGGGCTGGGTGAAGAGAGAGTTACACAGGAGATCTGCCATCTTGCTCCCACCTGTAGAGTGGGGATTTGAAATGGACATACTACTCCCACCCGAGAATGGGATTATAGGCTGATGAGAAGGCTTTAGAAACGGTCAATGACTTGTAGGCGTTGATTTGCAGAACAGGGACAATTTGGGCAATGGCACGAGGGGGATGAGTCCGGTTGCCAAGCGCAATAGAGTCACTGATATAGCTGCGCGTCTCCCGTTTGGGTTTTGGGCTGTAAATTTTTCGAAACGAGTTTTTTTTGTGTTAAGTGCCGATTCGACTGACTCGGCGAGGATACGCTCGGCAAGCCAAAGAACTGGAGGCTAATTGAAACCACCCCTAGCACGTCCCGAGCTCACATTTCCACAGAAAGAGCCGGAAATTTAAAGGCGTTTTGGGTGAATCTGGAGGAGCATCAGGCAGGGAGTTCGATTCCGGCATCCAGGCACTGCCTTAAAATTTACCCGAGTGAGTTTGTTCTGATTGAGGGTGGTCAAGCTCATGTAAATCCGAGCCTGTACACCCCCGAGAAGATACCTGAGGATGGCTCTTATTCGTGCAGCCAATGTAGAAAAGCAGCCACTCTACAACATATAAAACGTCATATCTACCTCATAGTCTACATTTACTTAACATCTACGCAGGGTTTAAGACCTTGCTACCACTTGCTTTACATACCCATTAAATATCACCTGAAGAAGGGACTGAAAAGGTGCTGACCCAGACAGCACACATCATGCTGTATATGTATGACATATACATACGAAATACATATAACAAAAGAATACAAATTACACATTTAAACATATTTACAATTAAAACTATTATAAATTTTTTACAAAACTAAATATTATTCACAAATTGTCGTATGTTAATCTAAATGTCTATGAGCGAGGTCATGCCGAACTTTTTGTATGCTGATCAAAACTTGTAGCGATTTGAAAATGATGTGGTAAATTTTTAGGATGGGGTGAAGAGACGCCAAAACCAGCATGGATTAAACCGACCGCCAATCTCCTGATTTAGGGCAGCCGGTTGGAGAATCCGCATCCACAATCCGAGCAAAACACGGGACCATTGAGCAAGTCAACCGTTTAACTTCAGATATTTGGACTGCGTATGAGCACCACGAATACTGCTCTGCCATTTTTCTAGATGTTGCCCAAGCGTTTGACCGCGTTTGGTTGGACGGGCTTATATACACACCTGATCATATTAATAGGTACACACCGGAATTTTTTTAATTATAGATGGTTTTTTCGTACTTTTAGTGTTGACAACTTTTTAATTTTTGGTTTTTTGTTGTTGTCAATGTCTGACCACACTGTGACAAAGAGTTGAAAGAGGGGCTGCCCCGTATATCAAAGCTTTTCTATAAATTGTGAGTCCACCACACATTTCGTCTGATCATAATGATAGGTACAGTCTCCGTTTCTCACAAGTATCAAGTGAATAATTTTGCAATCAGTGATCTTTTGGTAACTAAAAGTAAATTAAGTATAGCTCCTGTCAATACAGTGAATTAAATAATAATTTTTTTTAGAAAAAATGGGTCGAAATTCTCATTGTACTAAAGAAGAAGCTCGATTGGTTCTTAGTCTGGGAAAGAAGGCAAATCTTTACGAGCCATCGCCAAATTAATGAACAGGTCTCATAACAGGCAAAAAGGACCCATTTAAGTCATCGAAGGCTATTGCAGCCGAAATTGGGAATTCAGTTAGTGCTCCAACTATCCGAAGACGACTACACTCAGAGAAAAAATAGAGAATTTCGCTCTTGAATCAAGAGCATTCGTTCTCAAAAGTACGGTGAGAGTGAAAATTCTTGATCCAAGAGCGAAATTCTTGATTCAAGAGTGAATTTTTTATCCCGACATTCCTGATTCAAGAGTTTCAGCTCTTGATCCAAGTATGAATAATTATTGATTCAAGAGTTTCAGTACTTGATCCAAGAACGAATTATTCTCAAAATAAAAAAATTAAAAAGAATATTTGGGGTGGGGGGTGTGGTAGAGACACTACCGACCCGACCCGACCGACGTGGTGGTCCGTCTCGTCTACCTCCCCCGCGTCCCACTCACCATTATCAAACCACACCAACCCCAACACCACCACCCACCCACCAAACTTTGTTTTAAGTTGTGATAGATTTTGAGATAACCACATAGATATTTTTTTTTTTTTACTTACTTTTCTGGGACTTGAACTCGGTACCTCGAAAGACTGAAACACACACCAGGCGACGGGCAGTTTAACGTGCTCAGCTAACCTTCGTAAGGTAAAAGACGCAACGAAATCACACTTATAAATAAACGCAGTTGCCTTTATAACACAACAACAAACTGCGCATGCGCTCTCACTCTCTGCGCTCTCATTCTCTCAACGACCAACTGCGCATGCGCCCTCACTCTCTGCGAGAGCGACTCCAACGCTACTCTCTCAAAGTTAAGTTGCCCTCACCCCCCTTGCCTATAAAAAAAAAATTGAGAACGTTTAGATCGAATTTATCTCGATTCCAAGAGCAAAATTCTTGAAAATTCAAGAGCGACTAATTTTTTTTTCAAGAGCGTTCGTACTCAAATTATTCGTTCTAGTTTTTTCTTAGTGTACAAGATGCCAACCCACCAGGAAGAATTGCCAGAAAAGTCCCACTTATGCGCAAAAAAAATATCACCATGAGGCAAACTTTTGCAAGGGACCACAAAGACTGGGTTGGATGCACCGGGGAGAAAAATGGAGAAACATATTATGGAGCGATGAAACCAAGATTAATTTATTTGGGAATGACTGTGAAAGGAATGTTCGACGCCCTAATGGAAAGGAATTCCAGCCACGGTTTACAAAAAAAAAAGTCAAACATGGAGGTGGCAATATAATGGTATGCGGTTGCTTCTCCTGGTACGGCGTAGGTCCAATTTATCAGACTACGAACAAAATGAATGCTGAAGAGTACAAATCCATATTGGAAACAGTTATGGTACCCTATGCTGAGGAAAATATGCCATTACGTTGGGTATTTCAGCAAGATAATGATCCTAAACACACATCAAGGCTGTTATCTAAATTTTTCGAGGACCAAAAAGTTGACGTTCTGAAGTGGCCAAGCCAATCGCCCGACCTTAACCCTATTGAAAACTTGTGGGGAGACTTAAAAAAGAAATTGGCAAAGCATTCATTTTCAAATAAACAAAAATTATAGGAAGGAGTCCAAAAACTGTGGTATGAGACACCAGTAGAGACCTGCCAGGCTCTTATTAAATGTATGCCAAAAAGAATAGCAGTAGTGGCCAAAAATAGAGGTGGATACACTGGATACTAAGTTAGAAAATACTAATTTACCTAAAAAAAGAACACAAAATGGAAATTCAAATTTTTTTTCTTACTAACACATGAAGTGTACCTATTATTATGATCACACTGAAACGTATCTGAAACACAAAATGATCTCTGTTATGTTATATTATTATTCTATGTTACAATTAAGTTGATTTTATTAAAAACAAATAGTTAAAGAACCAATGAGAACAAATTTTAAGTTTGAAACAATGAATAAAACTGTTTTCTGTTACCTTAAAGTCAGAGTTGATGTGTGTACCTATTAATATGATCAGGTGTGTATAAAATTAGGACACTGCTTCCTCCAAATACACACAAACTCTTAGAATGTTATGTCAGCAACAGAGTTCTTTCTGTTCGCCAAAATGAGTACACAACGGAAGAGTTCATCATTGGAGCCGGAGTGCCACAGGGTAGCGTTCTCGGTCCTTTTCTGTATGTATTGTACACTGCCGACATCCCAACAGACCCCCGACTAACAATGTGCACTTTTGCTGATGATACGGCAATTCTAAGCATCCAGACTTTTGGCAAGCCACCTATCTCACGTGGAGGAGTGGCTGGCCAACTGGCGCATAAAAATTAACGAGCAAAAGTGTAAACACGTGACGTTCACACTCAACAGAAGCACCTGTCCCCAAATATGCCTAAACGCGACTATGATACCACAATCAAACGATGTTGTTTACCTTGGTGTCCACCTCGACAGAAGGCTCACGTGGCGCAAACACATAGACTCGAAAAAACTTCAAATAAAGCTAAAGGCCAACAGCCTTCACTGGCTAATTAACTCCCGTTCCCCTCTAAAACTGGAATATAAAGTCTTACTGTACAAAAGCATCATAAAGCCTGTCTGGACTGGGAGATGCCTGTGCGAGTAGTGTGGACATCCTTCAAAGATCACAATCAAGAATTCTTAGAACACTCACTGGAGCGCCATGGTACATTCGCAACGAGTGTATCCACAACGACCTGAGGATCCCATTAATCGAAACTGAAATACAGCAACTAAAGCGCAAATATTCTGAAAAGCTTCTAGCCCACCCTAATGAACTTGCACAATCTCTCACCCTGCAAGCAACGCATTCTCGCCTGCGAAGAAAAGACCTACCAACCCAGCGACTGAATTAAAGGGCCGCAGAACATAAACTTGCTCCAATTGGGGATGGTTGTACAATAGTTTCTAGATTTAGATTTGAAAAATTATTGTTAGTCTCATTAAGAGAAGATTCAATAAATACTAAAAATAGCTAAAAAAAAAAAAAAAAAATCCGCTGCATAGGAAGGGTGGGGATGTAACCGGCAAAAACAGCCAGGCCGAAGTCACCGTCGTCCGTAAAATTAAGCTTAAATTTCTCTCCGTTTTTTTGTGTTTCGTCGTGAGGTTAAAATTTTTTGTGAGAAATGTGGATTGTGGTGAATGTGCTCGCTGCGGGCTTGGGAAGAATTCCGCCTTGGGGTGAGTTGATTTTTGTGATTTGATTTGCACATCATTTACTTACTAATAGTCAGAAAGTATATCTGAAGTGTATCTGAAACAAGAGGAGAGAAAGAAAGTATACGCCTTCTTTGTCGACTTTCGTGCTGCGTTTGATAAAATCCCAAGGAAGCTTTTGATGTACAAACTATATTCGATGGGAATCTCGACCAAATTCCTAAATGTGCTGGAGAATATTTATGCAAACACGAATGTGGCAGTCTGGACAGGCACGGAGCTATCTGGTTATTTCGAAACCAATATCGGAGTGAGGCAGGGCTGTCTACTGTCGCCTCTCTTGTTTGCGCTCTTCCTAGACGATCTCCATGATGGCATAGGTGGCGGCCTAACAGTGGGAAGTGAAAATATACGCCTTTTATTATATGCGGATGACATAGTTATAATGGCTGATGAAGTCATTGTACTGCAGGAAATGATCGATCGCCTGGAAATTTATTGTCAGACTTGGAATGTGGAAGTGAATATGGCCAAATCGGAAATAATTGTATTCAGGAAAGGAGGGCGCCTTGCCAAGAATAAAAAGTGCACATTTCAGTGTGAGCCCATAAAGATTGTACCTGAGTACAAATATCTAGGAGTTATGTTGACGCCCACTTTAAATTTCAAGAAGCATGTTAAAGCTAGAACTGCGGCTGCAAAGCAAAGCATCAACATAACCTGGAAGAGCATTCTCGCCAAAAACAATGTCTCCGCTGAAATGAAGTGGAAAATTTATGAAGCCGTGTGTAGGGCAATACAAGCTTACGTAGCGCAAGTCTGGGGCTATGGCCAACATGAGGAAGTGGATAAGCTGGAAGCCTTTTTCATTAAGCGTATCTATAACCTGCAACAAACAACGCCACACTATTCACTTGCTCTAGATACGGATAGATACGGTAGCAGATTCTACATGCTGGTATATCTACAAAACTCTGTTTATATATGATAGCCATAGGTTGCCACGAATCCTGTCGCAGTTGGTATTGGATAAAAATGTATTCTGGGCAAAAGAGCTATTCACACTGAGCTGATTGCATAACATAGAGTGGAACTGGGGCAACGAGACCTTATGGAATGTCAATCGCATTGCACTATAAGCGGAGCTTCACAGACACAGACTTACAGAACTCGTGCAGCAAAAATTAAGAAGTGAATGGAGAATTTACCGAGAACTTGACCATACCGTCGGTAAAAAATATGCACAAGTAGATACCCGGGCAGTGTCATCGATTATTAAGGCAAGAAGTGACATGATACTCTTAAATGGAAACAGATTCATTACAGGACCAACTAATAAATGCGAATTGTGCAACACAAATGAGGTAGAGGACATAAATCATTTTCTGGGTAGATGTCCAATACTACGAGAGCACAGAATTTTATGTTTTAGTCAACCTGTCTTAAGCCCAACTCAGATTAGAGACATTTTAAATGATGCGAGCGACACTAATTGGAAGGGCTTAGTAGAGTTTCTGCAAAAGGCCACCCAGTATAGGAAACGGATTTTGGCGGAATATTTTTAAAACACAACACAAATAATATAAACTAAAGAAATTTGGTGGGCCCCTAATCCGACACTAGGTCCCAACGATCCTGTATCTCGCGACGAGCGGGGAAGCAGGGTGCAGTAAGACTTTTTGTATGGTATCTAGGGAACCCTCAAATAAAATAAAACAAAACTCAACAAAGTAATAGATGCGAATTCTCCGACTGACGACATATAGTCATAGTCGAGTACTATTTAAAACTTCTAGCAATTAGATATGTTATATTTTCTTTTGAAATTTTTTGTATAAAGCATGTGTATAATTGGTTTTAAATAAATTTATTATTATTATTATTATTATTAGTCAGAAAAAAAACCAAAATGATAATCATGTATTATACGTAACTAGCATATAACCCGTCATGCTTCGCTGCGGGTAGTAGTATTACCGTTATATGTTACCGCTACCGCCTCATTTCAAAAAGTATCTACTGTGTAAAAATATTTTTTTCCTACAGAGTTTTCCGGGAATTTTCACGCCTGGGGGGCGGATTTTCCGACATTGGAAAATCACATTTCAAATTATTTCGTATTCTATCCCTACAAACCGAGTTTCAAGCCAATCTGATGAAAAATAATTTTTTGACTACAGAATTTTCGAAATCGGAAAAACACGTGTCGCATTATTTTGCGCACAATGCTTACAAAGCAAATTTCAAGTCAATCGGATGAAAAAAAACATATTTTCCCATACAAACTTTTCCGACGCTTTTCCGACTTTTCCGGTTGGAATTTTCCAAAAACCCCGTCTTATTACGCACTTTCACCAGCCGAAATTCGGCTGTCCCACCTCAGGCACACAGGAAGGCTATCAAACATTTCTTTCCATGAGTAACGAGTATATCGAAGTCGGTTAGAGCCGACTTTAACTTAAGCTCTCGTTTTATTTGAGGTGTTCTTAACATTGTCTTTATGTTATACAATCCCTCGCCCACAAAATGGAAGTCGAGATCAATTGTCTTCTCGAAGTCGAGGAGTTTACGTCTAAGTAAATCAGTGGAACAAATGACATCCAGTTCTTGAGAATGTTGTTGAATCTTAGCCAGTGGAACAAGGGAATTCTGCGGAAATACACAGAAAGAATGAGATCGTTTAGATCATCCAGAGAATGACAACAAGGGTATAAAATAAACAGTAGCCTTTTGCTGGAATGTTACTTCTCTCCCAATATTTGTTTGTAATGTACGGCTGTAGAGTTTAACTTTGCGTCACCTTTCTAAGTAATATCATTTATTAAGTTTTTCTTACAAAATCTACTAAATGTGGCTGCTTTTCTATCTTTTACAATTGCTAATTCTACCTTGGCTCATTGCCAACCTACGTGATTATGACTTTTATCAGGATGACGTGAGGTATCTGCTTCCTGAGGAGCCGCACATACAGGATATTTTACCTATTCAGCAAATGCTTTTTGAACTCGATCAAGTGCAGATTTTCTGCAAATATTCTGAACCCTTAAGCATGGGTAACATTTTCCAGAGCGTTAGTGTCATATTGGAAATGGTTACGGACGGGAAGATGGCATCGAATTGGAGTCAATACAAGGAGGAGACAGCTCGTGGGGTACATGATGCGCATCGTCTGGGCAGGGAATGCTATGAGGCGAAATTTCTGGTGAGGCGCGTGCATTATATAAGTCTACCAGCACATGGAGATTATTGTTATGGCATAAACACGGATCAGGTGTATAATTTGACCTTAAGAGAGTTGCCTATGGATGATGAGCGTTTGGGTCAGTTTGTGTTCGGTGGCGTTTTATGGTTAGCTGCGCCCATTATAGGCAAGTCGTTAATATGCTTTTATGTCACGGCGGCGGCTTTGGGTGCCTATTTGACTGGTCTGGTGGTTGTCTGCCTGGCCCTAGTGGCAGCCGGAAATCGACGCTTGATGAGTTTCGAACTTTTAATGCCCAGTCTTAAGCTACTACTTGAGCAACATCCTGCCGTGATGGCAATAGTTTTGGTGGCAGGTGCCATGCTGTTTCAAAATGGATGTCAGCGTTGGAGTTGCTTATGGCGTTATAATTGCCTTAGACGTGGACATTGCTATCTTCTAAGACTCGTTTCATGTCTGATGGTTTTTAATGCCTCTGATCATGCAGGATTTGGTTGGCTGTGCACTTTCCTACTGCCAGCTGGGCTAATGTGGAGAGAACTTTGGAATATTATGCGAATAATTTGCATCAAAGCTCTGCGAGCTTTACGGAATCTTTGGCAGCGTTTACGTAAAAAACCAACTTTCAAGTTGGTACATATACAGAAATCACGACGCTTTAAGCGGCCTAGAACCAGTCTATATTTTCATATGCAGATAAGCCCTAGTGCCAATTGCAGTGTTAACAACCGTAGAATGCGTGCCAGGCAGGAGTCAATTGACCGCATGCGTGCCATGCAGGAGTTAATTCATCGCAGGCAACTCAACTCCAATCATTCATCCATGTCAGCATTATTAGTGGCTGAAAAAATCTCTTTGACCATGAAGAAGACACACAAGTCTCCACCCCGTGTCATTACACTCTATCGCAATCTTAATTTCTGCGACTCCACATGCAGTCTCAACAGTAACAAATAATTTGTTTTACAAAGTTTTCCAGCTACCAACTTTCAACATTATTTATTCAGTTAAGTTGGCTCTTGTTTTTATTTTAAAATTAGTATTTTAAAAGAAGAAGTAGAAGTTTTTTCAAAATTCCCAGCTCTCTTACACTTCATACCTAACATAAACATAACATAAACAACAGCCACTCAAATTTTTTGAGAGTAAAAATGTCCCATCGAAGACGTCCCAATAATATCTATGTGCCACCAGTGAGCAAAATTCCCAAACTGCATATGACCAGAGGTTATGGTGTCCAGGATCCCATCGAATTGCCCAAGTCGGATGCCATGCAGACAAACACTCAGCATAATGTCGAGGAGCTTAAGGAATCGCCGCAGTATCTTTATGTCGTCGATAGCAAGGGGAGCCTGTTGGAACGCGTGAGCAACTCTGGCAATGATTATCGGCAAGCCCTGGGGGAATCCCATAGCCATGAAATAATCCTATTATGCTTTGCTGTGATCAAATCAATAAACATGTTCAATTGGTTAATTATTAATATTTGGATATCGATTAGGTATTCTTATTACCATTATAAAAAAAAGTTATTTATTTGTTCACTTGAAATAGCTATACATCATCCATACATCCTGCTATCTGCTTGACTTTGAAAACAAAATTTAGGTAGGTCAACAGGCACAGTCGACCAGCCTTCTTTGCGATATTGTGTGCGCCTTGTTTTATATTTAGTTATGAGCAAACTAAATTTGGTATAAACATTTGCATTTTAAGTAAAAGTTGTTACATTGAGAGAAGCGGCTGATTAAATTCCGATAGGTATCAAGCTTAGTGTAAAATGTTGAAAGGACCATGTCACGGTCGGCATGTAAGTAGTTGAAACGTCTTGCCATGCAAATAATATGCTTGTCGCTTTACTTTGGGGCGTACACTAGGGTGCCCAAAAAAAATTTTTGTTTTTGCTCAGGCATTTTCTGAAAGCTTATAGGGATAAGTATTTTTGAGTTTTTTTTTAGACTTTGCGGAAAACGTTTAGAGGTCGCGCAAGTCCTCCGTACTGTTTTTGAATTTTACTAATAAACAGTAATTGGAAACGTACCCAATTTCTTACCTAGGTAAGGTACAAGGTAAATGTCAAAAAATATACCTAGGTAAGGTAAAAGGTATCCGGAATTTCTAGTACCTAGGTAAAGGTACAGGTACAAAATAGGAAATTTTAAATTAAGAACCACGGTTCATCAATTTATATTAGTAATAAATATTAACTGTACGGGCTTGAATCCAAATATAAGGTTTCAAATTGGAACATTTTAATGTCATCTGATGTTATATAATTAAAATGTTTCTCATATACCACATTGCTATAATCGGCAAGATAAGTGAAGACTTCCAATTCAATATTAGAATTTTCATAACAATTCTCAGTTTCACCCAATCTTCCAGTACTTGTATCGATAAAGTTTTCAGAATCCTTTGTATTGGAACTCCCATTGACATCAGTTTCAAAACTTTCCGTAATTGCTTTAACAAGCCATTTTGAAGACAAGTTTTCAAAAAAAGAAAATCATTTAACATTTGGATACCTATAAAACGGTGTTTGCTATGAACTTCAGCTAATATAGTAGCAATTATCATGTGTGTGAGAAAATCGCAAACGCTTATAAGTATGCGAGCAGGAGAGAATGACGATGTAGATTGCTGTCTATATAGTGGCCGGTTACACGAAAGTAACTTTTGTGATTGCAATTCCAGATATCGGCAGTCGTACATATAAAATTTTCTTATACAGCCGTGCTCCCATTTTCACTTGTTTAAAAGTTTTGCGATTTAAAACCGTTTTTATACCCTGTTCCCATTAAAAATGGGAAAAGGGGATCATGAAGTTGCAAATGTATGTAACAGCCAGAAGGAAGCATCTCCGATCCTATAAAGTATATATATTCTTGATCAGTATGTCCGTCTGTCTGTATGAACGCGTCGATCTCAGAGACTATAAGAGATAGAGCCACAAGTTTTTGCATGTATGTAAGTGTATACCGTACCTAAATCAAGTTTGTTTTACATTTGGAAAATTCTTCCTCCTCCTTCTTTTAACCGCGGAAAACTGTCAGTGCCTCAATTTTTAAGTTTGAACTCTGAGTTTGAATTCTGAAAACCACAATCAGATCCGAACAAAAACAACATTACTTGGCCCTGGGTATTTTGCAGTCGGGGTACTCGGCTGCAGCACTCTTACACTCTTAGTACAAAATTTGTCTAAAAATCGCAAAATATTTGCGAAAGTAAAAATGGGAGCACGGCTGATAGTCTAGCTATGGATCGTATAGTTTTTGAACACGGAATGTTTACCGGACGTCCAGTTAATGCCACATACAGGGCCCTGATACAATATGGCAAGGGGCGGCACCATCTCGGCTATAATGTAATCGGATCGAAAAAATCAAGTACGAAAAGTACCTAGGACCTTACCTATTGACAAGGTAAATGAAAATTAAGACCTAGGTAAGGTAAAAGGTACTCGAATTTTAAAATACCGAGGTAAAGTAAAAGGTACACAAAATATGTATCTAGGTATGTACCTAGGTATTTGTACCTACACAGAAAAAAAAGATCGCGATATTTAGTATCAATCTGATATTTTGTAGTTTCAAATCGGCCTTCATCTGAAAAATACCCAGATGATATGTTCGAATATATCACTTTAACATTTCGAACGCATCAACGTTATATTTTTTCAGATCAACAATTTGATATTGGTTAATATCAATGATATATTATTATAGATGCAAAGCTATATTTTCAAAATACCTGTAGGACATTGTTTTAGTATCAAAGAAATATTTTTAAAATATCAAGAGGGTATTATTGTAGTACCAATGCTTTATTTTTATAACATCAAAGCAATATTTTTATAATACATTATACAATTATTCTGACAATTATCTTTCTGGATAAATCTGCTCTTTGTCGCTGGAAGAAATGTAATTACGGCGGTCGAAGTTAAATCCATACTCTAGAAAAATTGTAAAATTAATATATGGAGAAGAATAATTACTTCAAAACAAAACTTACCAATTAACTTTTCGCACACCAATTTTCCAATGTTTAGTTTTTGTATCAGCTCATAGAGTTGGATGTCTTCCATTTTAATCTGAAAATTATAAAAATTAATATATTTAAACTCGCATAAGTTTTTTTGTGCATGTGTGCGAAATCTGCCGAAAGCAAAGGCTGAGCATGCGCTTTTTTGTTCTGCCCTTGAAGGTCAAACAGCACACATATACATACATATATGCATATTT
The DNA here is from genome assembly GCA_037044535.1 of Lordiphosa magnipectinata. Lineage (NCBI taxonomy): Eukaryota > Metazoa > Arthropoda > Insecta > Diptera > Drosophilidae > Lordiphosa > Lordiphosa magnipectinata. Next base: position 37,606 of record JBAMBO010002491.1, on the reverse strand, counting down.
TGCATGTACATTTGTATGTTCGCATATTTGCATATGCATGTATGTGTGCTTGTCTGCTGTTTGACGTTCAAGGGCAGACCAAAAAAAAACGCATCGCGGACACAAAATATGTATACATACATATGTACATATTTAAACACGTACTTCTACTGCGAATATGAATGTCTGAGTGTGTGTATTATAATCGTACATACTATTAGCGACCTTTTTACAATTTATTAATTTGCAAGTACAACAACAGTTCAACAAAACACACACATGCAATTCACTTTTTATTCACTTTTACTGTTTACATTTTTTTTAGGCACCGTACTGTTTTCTATTTACCTTTCACACGCTGTGCTGGCACAGATCGAATGACAAAATTCGCAAGAAAAAGCTAGAATTTCGCTGCAGACCCGACGCCAACTTCGAAACGTTCACGAAGAAAAAACGACCGGCACTCGTTTTCGCGCTTGCGGCAGCAGAGCAATGAGCATTGTTTTTGCTTTTTTCGAGATAGACTATTGCTGTCTCTCTTTGATTTGAGAAACTCTGTGTGTCTCTTTCTACTTTCAGAATTTCGATGTCTACTTTGATCTGAAATCATATCACTAGGTCATCTTTCACATCACTTTGGTCATTTCACATTTCAATATAATATTTTTAGTATCAATGTAGTATTACAGGTTCATATTGATATTAAATAGTTTCTCTTTGATATGCAATTATTGATATTACTAATATGATATTGAAATACGTGATCTTATTTTTTTCTGGGTATGTATAAGATGAAAAATAAAACGTTCAATACATTGTGTAGTGTAAATAGGTGTTTACATTGAATTTGTAGTATATTACAACTTAATATCTCTAACTGGAAGTATTGTGGTCTATTTGTGTAATATAAATAACGCATACACAGAAAAAAAAGTCAGGATATTTTCAATCTTTTTAATCTTGGAGTAAGCCCGGCATGAGCTTGAAAATTCAATCCCGATTTACAGGATATTCGACACAATTCAAGCTTTCAGGGAATGGCCCAAGCCTTTCGAACTTGAATCATTCCAAATGTGCTTACTTCAATTCCCTTTGAGATCACATGTTCATAATTAAGAGCGAGAGAGAGCGACAAAATTTAAGTAGCATTTTTGATTTGAGAGCGAGAGCGACAAAGTTTAAGTAGCATTTTTGACATGCGGCAACAAACGATGGCGATGGTCGTGAGCGATTAGATGCCATTCCATTCGTGTTCAGTGCGTATGGTCGTGGATTCGAGTCCCAGTTGAGCCCAATAAAATTTTATATTTCTTTGTTTTTCAGAAGTTTTAAATAAGCCAAAACTGGTGTGGGTCTTGAAGTGTTATATAAGGATGTCCTATGGAATATGGCGGAGGAAGAAGAGAGGTATCTTTTCTGGGATCAAATCAATATTACATAACGAGCTCAAAAACAATCTCGAACATACTTAAAATGATCCTGGATTGAGATTATTAAATTGTTCTCGAATTTTTTGCTTAATTCAAACTTTTTTAAGATAAATGTAATCCTTTTTAGGATCAAAAAAGTTGGATCAACTCAAACCTTTTTCGGAACGGGTCAAGAATATGCGGGATGACGTTGTTTTCATTACTGATTGGGAATGATTTGATTCCGTATGGATTGATTTTTTTTTTGAGTGTACGTATGAATGGATACATATGTACATAAGAAGGCAAAGAAGTACGACATACAATAGCACGCTCTGATTCTTCACGTATCTAAATTGTTTTACATATGTAAAATGTACTGAAATTTTATGTAGCAACTTTAAAGCCATGGCGGAGGTATTAAACCTTTAAATTTAGAATTGAGGGTTTTCATTACGGTAACTAGAAATTATTACGAATTTTTTGTATATGGGACGTTCAGTCTAATGTACATACATATAATTATGTATGTATGTTAATAACCATTGGGAGTGCGAAAAGGAGAAAATAACAAATCGAAGACATTTTTTTTTTGAACCGAACCAAAAGCTTGGTTTCTGAACGGGTTCGGGTTCATTTATTTTCGTCCTCGTGGGTCGGTTCAGGGTTTGGTTCACAGTAAAATATAAGCCGGAATTCCGGGTTCGAACCGGTTCGTTTCAAAACCGGTTTGCAGCCCTGTATCGTATAGCTGCTATATAACAAACTGGCTAAGAAATGGTCAAAGTAGTGGCGCCATCTATTGCTGAGTTTGGAAAAAATCTCCGCTAAAAATGTTTGACAAAAATAATTAAAAACCTTAATATAAATAAATTATATTTACCAGCTGCAAGGGTATATAAACTTCGGTCAAGCCGATGTTAGCTTTTCTCTATTTTTGTTGTTAGATTTAGATTTGGTCAAGCTTGGAGTAGCTGTCAATTTTCTGCGACGATTTTTGGATTGTGCTCTGCTCGGCGGCTCGGCAGAGCCTGTTGGAAGGTTCGTGTCACCTTCAATAGCGCCCAACATTCGGCGCCGCTTTGGTTGGCTGATGGATCCTCTGATAGCACTCGATCTTTCACAACGCTTTAGGATATCCAGAAAACCGTAATGTTCTGCTTTGTCGCTTTTTTAGACCTTAAGGGAATTTTAGAGCCAGTTCCAGATCCAGATGCAATCAAACTGTGTTGACGCTTCGCGGACTTGGAAGAGCCTGCTGTAGACGATAAAGCTCCAACGTTGGTAGTCCTCGCGCTAGAATCGCTTGCCCTTGATTTTCTGGAATTGATAGGGGTACTCTTGGACTTTGAGCGACTAGTGTTAGAAGGACCTGAATCGCAGTGAGCTCCAGAGAATTCGATTTCGTCATTCGATTTGATAGTTCTCAACTTCTGACGACTCTTTGCTGGTGGGCCCAAGTCTGACGAATAAATTGTAGATTTTCTGGCGCTTTTCTGGAGCTCTGAACTTCCTGCTACTGTTTGAAGGTAGTTTTTAACTAGGGGGCCTGGCAACGCCATTATTCAAAGCGCCTAACACTCGACGACGTTTCGATTGACCGGTGGAATTTCTGGAAGCGCTCAATATACGATGCCTGAGTGCACTGAGACTACCACTTCTGCGTTTCTTGGTTGCTCCTGGACGACATCTCGAAACATCGGTCCTCTCCGACTTCTTATCCAATCCGCCAATTGCATCGATGTCCCTGCTTTCTGTACTTTGCCCATAGTCACATTATCTTGCCAACCATCGCCCTCTGGTCCTGTATTTGGTCAAACATTTATGGGTCGATACTCTGACACTCGAGCCTCTCAATCCGTCCACTTGCTCCAAGGAATTTTTACCAAATAAATTAAACTTATTATAGTTTTGAAAGCGCTTAATAGTGTAATGAAATTAAATGCCCTGCTTAAGTAATACTTATTACGGTGGAGAAACACTACCAACTGAAGAAGTTTCAGAATTCAGGAAATTCCATCTGCAACTTCTAAGGAAAGAATGCATGAATAATTAGAAAGGAACAGACAATTGCAGGAGATGGGTAAAATCAGGTGTTGTTGAAACACTGTCACCCAACTGTAACCGGACGGACTACTGCCCCTTAGAGGTAGTTAGAGAAAACTCTACAACAATGCAGGGTTTTTCATATAGTTGAGTTTTCAAGACTGTCATATCTCAAAATAATCCAAATTCTACAGACATTTTTGCCCCAATCTTGCCGATGAAATGAACCGAACCGTTTTCTTTTATGGTTTTTGGTTCGGCTCAGCATTCTTTAAACAGAAACTGGTTGGGTTCGCGGTTCGGTTTACAAGCATGAATGAGCGGCTCGGCTCGGCTCAGAACTGGTTTGAATGCCTGCTGCCTAGTCTTATCTCCTTCGACTGTTCTGTCACTCTCTTCTGTCTTTCACAAAAATTGCTTGCATACGAGTTTACTGTGTCTGGTTAATTCCTATTTTGGCTTATTGTGATATCGCTGCAGAATGGATACAGCTTTGGGAAAAAGGAAAAGGGAGGAGGTGCCGCAGAGTGGAAACAAAAAAATGCGCAGGACTCAGTTCGTTTTCGGTGACACGTCTACATCCGATGTAACAGTGGTGGCTCTGCAAAGGCAATGGCACTTGCATCGTATATACTTGTGTCAAAGCCCTTACTTTGGCACAATGTTCAACGGCTCATGGAAGGAGTCTTATCAGAATGAGTTGCATCTGCAATTCGATGATCAGCTCATCAATCAACATAGCCTGGATGTGGTGTTTCGTTTAATGTATTTCGACGAAATTGAGTTGACTGAACCAGAAGCAGTGTCGGTGTTGGCCACATCCAACTTCCTGCTGCTGGATGGTGTGATGGAGAAGTGCGCAAAGCTAATGATGGAGACCATGCGTGCAGAGACGGTCTTCATGTGGTATGAGGCAGCCAGCCTTTATAGTCTTCTGTCTGTCCAGCGGGCCGCCTTCTCTTGGCTGCTGACAAATTTACTAAGGCTGCTCAATGATTTGCCCAATTTGCAACTCTTACGAGAGATTTCCATTGAAATGATGCAGCAACTTGTGGGCTCTGCGGATCTGATTGTCTTGGAATCCGAGTTCAATTTGTACACTTTGCTGCGCAGTTGGATGTTTCTGCAACTGCACCCCACATGCTCTGCCCAGACCCCGGTGCAACATTTTTACTTTGCTAGTCTGGACAAGGCGGAACCATTTCTGGCCACAGCCGAGGGTCAGCCATATTTGCGGGTGTTTGCGGGTGTTCACACAAACTATTTCGTTGGGAACACGCGGGAACTGATAAAAGTTATCAGAGATAACATTATTCCCGTAAATTGGCTATTTCGGCATCTGACTAGTGATTGGCAGGATCTGGTGGGCGTTAACTGCTTTCAGACGGAGGATATAGAGCGGCAGCATTATCACTTCTTCAAGAACTGCTTGCGTTTTGGTCGCCTGCTACCCGAACTCGAAAATGGCGTTCAGATGTGGTGCTCGTCTGCCATTGATAAGGGCACTGATCTCCTTGTTATCGTTCATCCGGACAAACTGTGCATTCGACGTCAACGTAGGCAGAATGCGGAGACTCCTTCGACTCACACCTTAATGGTGCATGCCAAAGTCACTTCGATTAATGAGAGCGGACAGGCGGTATACACTCAAAGCTCGGAGATTGCCATGCTGGAAAGGGACAGGCAGATGCCGGATATATATTTTGATGCGCGACTTAAGCCACCAATGTTGGTGTCCGTATCAATGCTGGGCATAAGTGATTCCAACGTGGATGTGCAACCAATCAATGCCATTCCGTTTTAACGATTTGCTTTGGACCATCATTTGATCCTAATCTTTTGGGTTAGGATCTTTAATTTTAGTCCCAGGACAAGACAATCGGATATTGATATTCTGACAATCATCTTTGAGCGTACTTTTCTTACAATTTCTTGACACATTTTAGATTATCTCGACTTAATTCAATAATGATTAATAATGTTGATTTCCTTTGAGCGAAGAATCGCAAAACCAGAATGAATACAATCTTTGATCTACAAGTTATATTTTGAAATTAAAACAATATTGGTTTATCACTCAAAAGTATTTCGTTTGCATGATTTTTTGATTTGAAAACCAAGTTCCATCAAGCATTTTGTATAATTTTTACATACGCAAGTTTTTTGGGGGAAATAGGTTATGCCATAAACTCTACGAGGGATATTATTTTGATAAACACTTGGGTTATTGTCTAGAATATGTCGAATACCGAGTTTAAGCAAGAAGTATTGGTCAGTTACCAAGAAAAATATTATTTTATTTTGTAAAAATATGTATTGTAAAACTAATTTATATGTGTACAGCTGTTATAGCTAAGCTTGTATTCCTTACATGCAGAAAATGACAGCAATCCAGACCTTTCCAATTCCCAAAACTGAATTGTGTTCTGCATACGAAAAACATCTTGAATCACCACAACCCCTTCTATAAAGCCTAGTGGTATCTATTCTTAACAGCAATTGCATTTGGATAACATTCTAAAGAGAGTCACTGTGCGTTATTTTAATTATTTATTTATTCGCCAATTGAACAAAGCTCTTAACTGGCTTCTCTATTTTTATACCCGTTACTCGTAGAGTAAAAGGGCATACTAAAGTCGTGCAAATGTATGTAACAGGCAGAAGGAATCATTTCCGACCATATAAAGTATATATATTCTTGATCAGTATCAACAGCCGTGTCGATATAGCCATGTCCGTCTGTCCGTCTGTCCGTCTGACCGTCTGTCCGTCTGTCTGTATGAACACCTAGATCTCAGAGACTAGAAGAGCTAGAGCAACCAATTTTGAAATGTAGACTCCTATTGTCTGCACGCAGATCAAGTTTATTTAAAATTTTGGCCACGCCCACCCCCGCCCCCACAATAAAAAATGTTGAATAACTCCCACAATTTTTGAGAAATCGATCTCAAATTTATATAATAATTTATATTCGCAACATCTATAAGCCCTCCAATTTTCATCAAGATCGGATGATAAATAGCCGAGTTAAAAAAATGTTGCATACTTTTCGGCTGTCCTGCCTCAGACACACAGGAAGGCTATTCAACGTTTCTTTCCGTGAGTAACGGGTATTTCGAAGTCGGTTAGAGCCGACTTTAACTTACGCTCTCGTTAACTTAAATTTTATAACAAAAATTAGTTTCTAAAAGAAGAAAAGTATTCAGCTAACAAAATTTTGATTGCCGATTTTTTGTAGTCGAATTCAAATCGCATGCCATGGTTGGAAAAGGGATGGAAGGCTCTAAGATTTCTGCCTGGTACATTTCAATTTATCTTCCCTAACAAGGTAGGACAATCAATGCAGTCAAAAACAAAGTCGTTCAAAAACAATAAAGACGCAATAGTTCTTCTATCTTCTAGGGTGGAGAGATACACCAAGGCACATCTACTAAAATAAGGCGACAAAGGATCAGAAAAATTGAGCGGAGGGAGCGTGAATTTTAGAAATTTTTTCTGCACCCTTTCAGGCTTCTTTGTATGAACTGCACTAGAATGATTCCAAATAAATTATGCATACTCCAATTTGGAACGCACAAATGAAGAGTAAAGGCTCAACCTAGTGTAAGGATCCTTAAATTGGCTGGCATTGCGCTTGACAAAGCCAATCATGGAATAGGCCTTTGGCAAAATATAACTATGGCAGCTATATGCTATAGTCATCCGATTTGGATTAAACTTGGCAGAATTGCGTGGTTGCATATAATATTGATCAGTAACAAGTTTGGGAGCGATAGCATTGAAAACAAAAAAGATTTTCATACTAAGACTTTTTTCCAGACATATCTTTTGTATGGCAGCTATACTATATAGTTGGCCGATTTTTATGAAAGTTGGTGGAATTATGTGAAAGCATAGAAAACTTAGAAACACGAGGTTTGGGCACGTTTGCGTTGTAGACAAATAAGTTTTTCCAAGTTTTTTTTTCCTTTACTTTTCATCATTTTTATACTCTGTACCGAAGGTACATAGAGTATATTAAGTTTGTGCAAAAGTATGTAACAGGGAGAAGGAATCATTTCCGACTCTATAAAGTATATATATTCTTGATCAGCATCAACAGCCGAGTCGATATAGCCATGTCCGTCTGTCCGTCTGTCTGTCTGTCTGTCTGTCTGTCCGTCTGTCCGTCCGTCCGTATGAACGAAGAGATCTCAGAGATGGTAAGAGAGAGAGGTTTGACATGTATGGGACATATATTTCTTATACTTGCAGGCAGATCAAGTTTATTTTTAATTTAATTTCAATTTGGAAAAAACGTCATATCTCCTACAGTTTTGATGATAGATGGTTCGTAATTTCTAGAGATATCTAGTACTCAAAATGAATTATCGATTTGCTGAAGGATTGATAAAGATCGGATGAACGATACTCAAGTTATGAGCAAAAAACGGTCAGTTATTTTCGTAACTCAGAGTTTCTGCTATATGCTGATGATCTTAAAATTTACCGATCAATTAAATCCTTAAGTGATATTCGATTGTTGCAATCTGATCTAGATAGGGTCAGTGCATGGTGTGCTCTCAACTTACTCCCTCTTAATCTTAACAAATGCTTTATTGTTAGATATAGCAAATGCATCTACAATATTACGGCCACTTACTCGATTTCTAATCAAACTTTATTGAGCCGGGTTGAGGCCATTGATTTGGGAGTGAAATTCGACAAAAAATTTACCTATAATGGGCACATAAATTATATTTTGCCAAAGGCCTATTCCACGTTTGGCTTTGTCAAGCGCAATGCCAGCCAATTTAAGGATCCTTACACTAGGTTAAGCCTTTACTCTGCATTTGTGCGTTCCAAGTTGGAGTATGCATCATTTATTTGGAGTCCCTCTAGTGCAGTTCATACAAAGACGCTTAAAAGGGTGCAGAAAAAATTTCTAAAATTCAAGCTCCTTCCGCTCAATTTTTCTGATCCTTTGTCGCCTTATTTTAGTAGATGTGACTTGGTGTATCTCTCCACCCTAGAAGATAGAAGAACTATTGCGTCTTTATTGTTTTTGAACGACCTTGTTTTTGACTGCATTGATTGTCCTACCTTGTTAGGGAAGATAAATTTAAATGTAATAGGCAGAAATCTTAAAGCCTTACATCCCTTTTCCAACCAATTTTACCGAACTAATTATTCCCTTAATGAACCTATATCTAGGGCTCTTAAAAACTTTAACTCCTTACCCGTTAGCATGCGATTTACATTCGACTCCAATAATTCGGGAATCATAATTTTGTTAGCTGAATACTTTTCTTGTTTTAGAAACTAATTTTAGTTATATTATATAATTTAAGTTAAAAAATAGAGTAGCCAGTTAAGAGCTTTGTTCAATTGGCGAATAAATAAATAAATAGATTTTACATATTTACAAACAGATTGTAATTCTTCTAGGCCAGAGTGAATGTGCTTTTGAACAAATTTTTGTCATTTCGTAGACTACATTTTGTCTGTTCAACTCAAAAAAATAATAAAAATTTATTGTTTTGGGATGCGATGCGATTTTTTGCCACTCATTTGTGTAATTTTATTAACGTAAAGAGAAATCACAACACAAAATGTGGTCGACAAAACTCATTCCCCCTGGCCTACTAGAATTAAAGTCAGTTTAAAACTATGCAAACCCCACGAAATAAAACATAGATATATACTAAGTACATTCATTTAGTTGTTTTTTATTTTTGTCAAAGGTGCAGTCCGGTACTTGATTGAAACAGACAAAAAAATAATAACTATTTACTTTGCCCCCGCAGTGCTTCTCATGTTAAAATTGGAGAGTTTCAAAGCCATAAAGTATCCGATTTATGGTAAAATAATTACGCACAGCTTTTCTCCCATTACTTGCCAGTTTCAAGCGTTCAACTTTAAATGTGTCCAGGATGCCAAAGCATAAAGGCTTTCAAATCAGCCAAAGCTTTAGCTGGGCAGCTACCTGAAATATATTGCAGAGCCTTTCATCCATAACCTAACCTACATCTACATCATCATCTATGGCAAAGTTATTGAAGACCCTTAAGTAGGCGTGTGTCCGTTTGTGGAACAGCGGGTAATGTGTGAGGCGTGGGTATAATCCCGCCTCGGAACATCTAATAAAAAGTGTTTTTTCTTTCTTTAGAAAACAACTTTTGCACATCCGGTCACCTTCACCAGCTATTGGCTTCAGCTGTGAAGTAACTAGCCATGAAAAAGCTTCTCAAACTTTGACGCTCGACACACACGTCAATAGATTGAGAGAGAAGCTCGGCTTGGCCCTTTGGGGCAGTACAGCCAATTATACATTTTACCGTGGTTATAACTAGTTCCATGACTGGTTCGGACTGCTGAACAGGCGGACTTATAGTAATTGAAAATTTCAAGCCAAGGCACCCCCACTTATAAGCGTTTATCTCAAAAACTGTTCCCACGATTTGGATTAAATTTGTTGTAGTGTCTTGTGTATGTCCTTGATGATGTATACCGTAAGTGGGAACATCTTCAATTGAAGTTATAGGGCTTGATTTATAAAAGTAATTTTTTTGTATCATTTTGTAGCTTTTTTTAGAGCTTTTCTTAAAAACTGTTCACACGATTTGCATGATTTTTTTTTAATCACTCTTGAAAGTGTAAACTTTAATCCTTTCCTCCTGAAAGTAGAGATATGACCCAAAATGGGGGATACTAATTTTTCAACTTGATTTTTTTAATACCTGCATAGCATATATAAACACACAAGTAAATTTAATCAATAGTTTATGCGATTCTTAACAATATTGTATTTACAGATTCTAAATTAGTTGGATAAATCAGGAATAAATTGAAAAACAAAAATGGCTCTATTGTGCCATACTCCAAATCAACGCTAACTTTTCGTCGCTATTTTGACAGACATAAAATTGAAACCCACAATTCGTGCTGCGGGATATCAACAAACTGAAATCCAAAACTAATTTTAATTTATTAAGGTATATTTCTAACAAATTTGGAATTTTAACACTTTAGTTATCAGTGTCAGCAACAGCAGTAGGATAGTTCGTTGTATTAATTCTTAAAATGGAGAAGTATCTAAGCCGTCGCGAGAGTGGAATCAGCCACCGAGGAGAGGAGAAATATGTGATGCGTCGCATTTACAGCTCTATTAAAATGTTCAACAGATACCATACCAACTGCAAGTCTGGCGACCCGGCCCGTCACACGGGGGCCATTTTTAATTTGGAGTTCAATGCCAATGGCAATGTTTTGGTAGTCACATGCTATTTTCTTGTAGATTTTTCGATGCCAGAAGAAGAATCGAATCACAGACTTTCCCGAACAAAACGACGCGGAAATGATAATGGCATTGCAGATTTATCTGTATGCTGACTCGCAATGTGAGCTGCGATGAGCAGAGCGAATGGACTCAGTCCCGATTCGAATGAAAAATGTGTAAATGTAAAAAAAGAAAACAATTAAAAAACAAATGCAAAACAGTTAAAAATTTAACTAGAAACAAATGTAAGATGTTGACGTTATGAACGACAAAAATGAAATGAAACGAAGTGGCTAAGCTAAAGGGAAAAGTAAACAATTTTAGGTAAGACGAAAAGCACAGCCTACTGAAGTCAAGTATATTGGTAAAATATTAAAGGGAAGGTCAGTCGAGCAAGCGCCTACTGTATTGGAATGCCGGTTGTTGCCAATACCATTTAACAGTGATAAACACCCTATGCCCCATCAGCTCAATTGTTTAAGGCACCGATAGCAATGCTTTCAACGAGTCGACATCTATCCCACCTCTGACTGGGCTGTAATACAACTGTCACAACTAAAAACGTAAACTCTTAGTCTAACCTGATTCGCACGGGTGCCGAAGTCGAAGCTGACTCGTATGTATGTTGAGTTGAGGGTACTGTATACCATTAGGTTTCATTTTTAAAGGTTTACAAAAAAATTAAATTGTACTAAATTTATAAGTGATATTAATAAGCGGTTTTTTTTTATTCGGTAGGCAGTCGGTTAAATTAAGATTAGAAATTTTATTTCTAGTTGTTGTTGATGCGGTATGTAACGGGTTACGGGCTAAGATCCAGGCTGGTGGTTGGCATAGGAGAGAGCGCACGCGGTTATTTTTTTCCGGCTCTAGCTCGTCGGCAATTGGGGTGGTGATCTTGCTTCTCCCCTATGGTTGGCCTTTACATAGATATTCCTTTTAAATTCGCGTGCTCTGACAAGCTATCACAAAAAACCGGGAGAGAGCACACTAACACTTAGCCTAAGATAGGACAGGATGTACTTCAGCAAGACAACACAAACGCTGGCTCCTCAGATGTTAATGAGGTAGATCGCCCTCCCTTCCATGGTCATTCAGCGCCAAGGAAAATCCCTAAAATATATCTCGAATGACCCCTTTAAACTAAGAAGAACTACAGGGGTGGCATGCTAGCAGAGATCAAAAATATTGGTTTAGAACATTACAAAGAATTTTATTTAAATATTGAATTTAATACTAGTCCTCGATTTGGGCATCGCTGGCAAAAAAAAAATAATCTTAAGGAAACAATAGCGACCCAACAATAAAATGTAAAATTATAACATATAAATTGCTAAAAAGCTAAAGAGAGAATTAAAACATAAAATATAAATCTAAAAATGGTTTAAAATCAAATAAAATTCGAGCAGGGTTTAAAATCAAAGGAGATGGTGATAACTAAAAATTAATTACGAGTAAAACATTTTAAATGGCATTGAATAACCAAAAGCAAATGGCTCGCTAATATGTGAAAGGCAAAATCACTTAACTTATGGTTGGTGTCTCCGCTAAATTGCGGTCCAAGCTTAACGAGGCGCTTGAGGAAAGAGAACAACGCTTGAGCGAGAATTTAGAGTTCTTATTTTAACGGAAACAGTTTTTTTCTCTTCTTTTTATACTCTGTACCGAAGGTACATAGAGTATATTAAGTTTGTGCAAAAGTATGTAACAGGGAGAAGGAATCATTTCCGACCCTATAAAGTATATATATTCTTGATCAGCATCAACAGCCGAGTCGATATAGCCATGTCCGTCCGTCCGTCCGTCCGTCCGTCCGTCCGTCCGTCCGTCCGTCCGTCCGTATGAACGAAGAGATCTCAGAGATGGTAAGAGATAGAGGTTTGACATGTATGGGACATATATTTCTTATACTTGCAGGCAGATCAAGTTTATTTTTAATTTTTGCCACGCCCCCTCCCGCCCCCGCAATTTGGAAAAAACTTCATATCTCCTACAGTTTTGGAGATAGATCGTTCGTTCCTTGTAGAGATACCTTGTAAACAAAATTATTTATCGATTTGCTGAAGGAATGATAAAGATCGGATGAACCATACTCAAGTTATGGGCAAAAAACGGCCAGTTAACACCACCCACCCCCCCACCAACAACCACAGCAACATACCCTGACCGTTCAACACAGGCAATCTTAGTGCGAGAGAGAAAGAGAGAGAGAGAAAGAAACTTAGAGAGCGCACCGCGTTGTGCGCGGGGTGTTAACTGACCGTTTGACTCCTGAGCAAATGCGAGTGTAAGGGTACAGAGTATGTTATAGTCGGGCTTGACCGACTTTCTTTCTTGTTTTTTCTTGACTCAGGTATTACTAATTATAAAAGATTTTCAATGTGTCTCTTTTGTATCTTACACTGATTAAACAATCAATTGGTTGAACACTTACATAGTCTTGTTATCCATCGCCGAAAGTACTTTCTCCGATGCTGGAACCGCTGTTCAATTAAAAAGGGAAATTATTTGAATCAAAAATCTCTACGGCTCATTTTGTTTTAAATTTTTTTTCGGCCGCAAGAAAAAAACTCAAAATTCACTCAAAAAAACTGTTCTCACTAGTTTTCTCCTCTGCTTTCGGCTTGCAGGGCAATTTAAGCACAAAAAAAAGAATATTATTTTTACGCAACGGCCATTAATTTTTGTTTGGCCTCATATGGGATTTGAATCAAACCCTAATTTAAAATCCTAAATTTAAACTAATTAAAACACCAACTTATTCATTGGCAATTCACTGATTCTTTTTTTTTCATGCGAATTTCTTCGTTCCTTTCTTTTGATTGAACTTTGAAACGTCGTCGGTCCAACAGGCCACCAGCACTATTATGCGCTCGAATAAAACGGGACTCTTTTCGTCTGGGCTTTAGTTATCCGATCCGAAGGTAAAAACAGCAATTTCTTGTCGGCAATGATAGCCACTCGATCGCAGACTGAACCTCCTCCCACGAAGACGATTTAGCAGGGCTGCGCTCACAAAAAAAACTCAAACTCGAGAGAATATTTTGGGAACACTCGCTTAGTTGCGTTGGAAATGGGGGCTCAAGGTGGAGTTTTGCCGACTTTAAAAGTGACTCCAAAAACGCTGGTAGCTCCGCCACTCAACTTAAGCTTAATCCAGCTTGGCCAAGGGTTTAATTTTTGACTCCAGATAGGGCGCCAAACCTGGAAATCAATCCAAGTTGAATCCAGCCTCTACTAGTGGACAGAACCCACTCAAACTGAGGACAAATTTAACTCACCCTATTGCTAGGCTTAGCGCCAACGAAATGCTTTTCTTTTTTTTCTCCTTATATGTTGCTCCACTTGATTGTCGAAGACCACTCGCGACACTTATACTTTTTCGCATAAAACTTTTACTTTGGGATGAAAATGGTCGGAGTTGTAAGCGCGAACACAACTGGTCTGGAACACAATTCAAAGAGGAATAGAACGACTGTGACGCTGAAGTTCTGGAGGGAACCTTTTACCATGGTGTGGTGAAAGTGGCCATCTTGAGAGAAAGGCATAGCAAATAATTTTCGCTCCTTGTCTTTGCACTACTTTCTCTATATCGCTACCGATGGATGGCGCTTTACCCTTACGATATTCGCATTTCAAAATAAAATTAACGGTCAGCTGAAGTTTGTTGCGAGCGTACAAGCGTTACAGGTAATTGTTATATTTCAATTCAAAGTCAACCAAAAATTTAAAACACTGGCCCATGGTTGCAAAAATTTTTCTCATAATAGCCCTTACTCCCCCACTGTCAAACAAACTTAACATCTTCAAATGTCTAGCCAGCCATAAATTCAATTACAACACAAATACACTGCCTTAACATCACAAAAAGTATACTAATATCTGAGATAAATTACGGACTGTTCTTATATGGATACGCCCCAAAATGCACACTAAACAAATTAAAAACCACCTTCAAAGCATCAATATGACTATCCTTGAGAGCCTTCCGCTCCACACCCATTAAGAACCTGCAATATGAATCGAACATACCAGCAATAGAACTTCAACAAGATAATTCAACAGCCAAACTTTCAAAAACGCTTCTAAACTCTAAAAACAACCCCATTCACAAATTCATTAAACACCACAAGCCCAGAAAAAAACTCATTTCAATAATAGATCGTACCATGCAATACTGCCAACAATACAAAATCTCTTACTTACTTCAAAGAAGTCGTAAACTAGAACCTTCCTGGTCACTACCCACAAACTTAATAAACAAAACTCTCCGGACCCACAAAAAAAAAAACGCTACTCCACCAGGCATATACCAAAAGCTTTTTAAAGACAAAAAAAAACCAACTAACAAATCATACTTTTATTTATACTGACGGCTTAAAACAAAACTCAATTACAACATACGCTATAACGACAGAAACACAGCCACTAAACTACGGGAGTCTACCTCTTTTCTACTCAATACAAACAGTAGAAATAATCGGAATTTTAGAAGCGATTGAGCTTATAAAAAAGAAAAGAGGCAAATTCGTCATATGTTCCGACTCAATTTCTGCTGTGGAAGCAATTCTTAACACAAACAATTACAGCACATACCCAGCACCCATTAGATCGATACAATCCTCACTAGCCCCTAAAATACAAATCCTCTTCATACCAGGACATATCGACATAGTAGGCAACAAGCAGGCTGATAAGTCGGCAAAGACTGCATTAAAAATGCCACTGATTCTTACCCCAAACTTAAACTCATCAGACATAATAAACACATACCTAAAACAGCAAATACTAAGACATAACGAACACACCCTCCTAGATTGCAATATATGGTACCAGAACATTAACAAAAGAACACCTATATATCCGACTATCTCAATATATCCCAAGAAAAATACAGCAGACTTGTCCAAATCAAGATAACCAGACTGCAAACTGACACACAATCACAATTTAGAAACTAACGCCTCTTCAATCTGTTCCACTTGCCAATCTAATAACCCAATTAGCATGGAACACATTTTAAACCAATCCACAACACTGTCACAAATAAAAAATAACATTTTTGACAATACAAGCTCTATCGACTGCCTAAATCCAGAAAACATTCATAAAATCTTAAAATTCTTTAAAGACGCTAATATAAACCACAAAATTAAATAAAATATATCTCTATATACACCCCATAGACAATATATTTTTCTATTAACCCTACTGTTAAAAACAGGGCTGCAAACCGAATAAATAAATTCGGAGCTCCGATTCACGGGTTCGAACCGAAATTTGCCAATGGTTAATGTTCGGAAATTTAAGGTTAGAGGTTTTTGGGCGAAGGTTTTGGTTCGAACCTTGGTTCGGCCCAAGTTTTACGCAAAATTTAATAGAAATCCACATTTTTCACTCTATATTGGCATTACAATCGGGAATGTACACTGCTCGCCAGTTGAATAGGACACCCTGTATGCTCTCTTTAAAACTGCTAGTAACTCGAAAACGAAATGGTAGAATAACGGTATTTTTTGCATATTATCTTTGTGCAAGCATTCTTCGCTCTTTCTGGTATATTCCAAGTTTTGGAATAGAACCGTTATAAAGTTGTTTGCACTTTATGTGAGCATTCGCAAAAATTCAATGGAATTTTTACGCCACTTGAATAGAATATGCATTTGATTTGGTCGGTATCGTTGACACGTGCACACAAATTTTGGTTTACTTAAACTTTTTGCTTTAATTGAAGTGTATATAAAATTTAAAAAAATTAAAATGGGGCGTGGCACTTCATTATCTGAGTCGGAGAAAGGAAAAATCCAAGCTTACAAGGATTCTGGGCTTTCTATTGCCAAAATAGCAAAAAAAGTCGACAGGAGCCGTCACGCCATAACAAATTTTTTAAATAATGAGGCTAATTATGGTAAAAACATGAAGGGGGGCCGCACCCACAGTGTGCTTACCATCGCGGACAAGCGACTTATATTAAGCGAAGCTTCCAATTCGCAGGACTCTTTGGCCAAGATAAGGGAAAAATGCAACGTTAAAGCAAGTTTGACAACCATGCGTCGTGTTATTAATAATGCTACACACCTGAAGAGACTAAAAATCAAGAAGAAGCCACCTCTTAACCCGGCTCGGAAGTTACAACGCCTTGATTTCGCGCGCGCACATGTCACCTGGACTTCGGAGTGGCAACGTGTTGTCTTTTCGGACGAAAAAAAGTTTAATTTGGAGGGCCCCCGATGGCTACAGCTAATATTTTCATGATCTTCGAAAAGAACCACACCATCTTGATAAGTTGCACAGCAGTGCTGGAGGTATTATGGTATGGGGGGCCATTTCCTATTATGGCACCTGTGAGCTTAAATTTATTCCAACCACCATGAATGCGTTGTGTTATAATGGTATATTAAAAGAGGCCTTTCCACACTTCCAAACTCTTTTTGCAAATCTAAAATGGATTTATCAACATGATAATGCCCCTATACATACGGCCCGGATTGTTAAATCGTATATAGCGAGCCAAAACGTGGAGTTATTAAACTGGCCACCCTATTCACCGGACTTGAATATCATTGAGAATGTGTGGGAATGGCTAACACGTGAAGTATATGGATCAGGTCAGCAATATTCGAGCGTTCCCGAACTAATTGCAGCTATCAAATTAGCATGGGGCTCGATATCGTTGAATTATTTGGGAAAATTGGATGCATCCCTTCCAGACCGAATGTGTGAGGTTTTGGAGAAAAAAGGAGGCTCAACACACTATTAAAAACTTTTTTTGGTTTAAAAACATGTTAGTAATTTCTTATTTAAGTAATATTGTTATTTGAAAAGGATTGAAATATTCTTAAGTGGTTTTTAGATAAAGTGTCCTATTCAAGTGGTGCAAAATGAAGACTCCATAATTTGTTACTTATTGGTTAACAATGTTTTTTGTATACTTACAACTTTTGAATAATTTTGTAATTTTCGTCTAATTACTACATTTAAATAAACTTTATAAGAAAACAAAAACTATTTTCCTAGATGGCTTGGTTTAGCAGCAATTAACTATAGAAAATCGACTTTAGAGGTGTCCTATTCAAGTGGCGAGCAGTGTATCTGGGATGCAGTTTGATCACGAGGTTCAAGCATGCCCATCACTAATTACACTAGTTTACAGCCAAAAAGACCCATTTCTACTGAAACTATTTTTAAGTGTAGTTTGGATTGGTGATCTCAAAAATCAATTTCAAGAATTGTTTCATGGCTACGTTTTTTAAATATGAATTTTTTTCATTTTTTCGGTAGATGCACTTACATTTTAAGCCATATCTCAATTCATAATAGTCAGATGGTATCAAGCAAGACATGAATCGAAAGGTAATTAAATTGTCAATAATAGCGTAGATCATTGTTTTCAAATCGGTTTATAAGTTTGAATACAATGACCAAAAATATTTCAAAAAAATCGATTTTTTGGTCGAAAATGCATGAAATTTAATTTTTAATCGCCTAGGAAAAATATAAAAAAATCCTAAAAAATTATTTTTATTTTTTCGACTTAAGAATCGCACTTCTACAAAGATAATAAGGTATTGATGAAGAAAATCTATGAATAAATATTGTAGCTGGATAAATTTAAGTGAAGGAACTATTAGTCAAATTTGAGTATTGTAAGTGTTTAGAAAATTTTTCTTTCTATGTTCTTAGTCTTTTGGTCAATACTAGACGTGGTCGAATAGCCAGATCAGAAAAAAATTCCAGAACAAAACAAAAGTCAAAACAAATAAATACTTATTTTTAAAAAATCTTAAAAACACCATTTTTTTCAGTACTCAATTGCTCACAGCTCCTGTATTTATTTAAAGATTTTGTTCATCGATATCTTATTTTCTTCAAAGAAGTGCGCAACTTAAGTAGAAAAAATAAAAATATTTTTTGAATTTTTAAATATTTTTCCTAGGCGATTGGAAACGACATTTATTGCGTTTTCGAGCAAAAAATAGATTATTTTGAAATATTTTTATTATTGTATTCAAACTATTTAACAGATTCGAAAAAAGTGTTTTGTGCGATTATTGATAATTCAATTGCCTTTCGATTAATATCTTGCTTGATACCATCTGACCATTATGAAGTGAGATATGGCATAAAATGTAAGTGCACCTATCGAAAAAATGGAAAAAATTCATATTTAAAAAACGTTGCCACGAAAAAATTTCGATTTTTGAGATCACCAATCCAAACTACACTTAAAAACTGTTTCAGTAGAAATGGGTTTTTTTGGCTGTAAACTAGTGTTATTGAAAAAAATGAAAGCAGCAGCGGCAGACGTCGCTTTATGATATTGATTTTGATATTACTGATGATTTTTTTCAGTGCCGTAAGTCGAAGCAGCAGCATGTGTTCGCTTCTGT
This sequence comes from Lordiphosa magnipectinata, assembly GCA_037044535.1. NCBI lineage: Eukaryota > Metazoa > Arthropoda > Insecta > Diptera > Drosophilidae > Lordiphosa > Lordiphosa magnipectinata. The sequence continues at coordinate 18,524 of JBAMBO010002491.1, read as the reverse complement.
CAGTCGACGGCAGCGCTGTCGATACGATATTTTCTTTGAATTAATAACCCCACCAAAATTTAACGCAACGCAACATTTGTTTTTTTTTCAAAGCGCTGTTGTTACCTTTTACCAAACCGAGCCGACTAACGGTAAATGTTTCATTGTGTAACACGCAAATGCAAATGCAAAAGCAGAGAAGAGATGCGAGTGACTTTTGAAAGCGAACACATGCTGTAGCTTCGACTTACGCCTCTGAACAGAAGCAGAAGCAAAATTAAAAATCAAAATCAAAAAGCGCTGTCTACTGCTGCTGCCTTTATTTTTCTCAATAAATGTTTTTTTGCTTTTGATTTTGCTGTGGCTTTTATATTTCTCAAAAGCAGAAGCAAAAGCAGACGTTGCAGTTTTATTAAACACTGGGTAGCACCGGCCGCATCGGCGATGGTCAACACTTCACACACTTTATAGTTTTTTTTGCCACTTTGTGTGGCTTCTAACTTAAATTGATCAGATGTATACAATCTTTGGGGGGTACAGAGTATGTTATAGTTGGGCTTGACCGACTTTCTTTCTTGTTTTCATTTATTTTTAATTTTTTTGTTGGCCATTTGAAATGACTCGTAATGGAACATATATGTTAGTTTTGGTTTGGTGTCCGGCTCATATCGCTCACTTACTTCATAAAAACTACTTCAAGAAAACTACGTGACTACGTGATGCAGAAATATTCACCGTATCGTGTTCTATATTGTGTTAAATTTTCATATTGATATCTTTTTTTACTTTCAATGTAAGATGAGAATATGTCGCCGTATCATTTTATAGGTTCATTTTCATGTTAATGCAAGAGCGTCATATCTCAGTTGTCCTGCAGTCGATATGGCGCAAAGATTCTTCGGCTTTCAGTCAAATCATCAAATTTTTTTAATGAGCATTTCAAATTTGTAATATTTTACTAGGCGAACTTTAAACTAAAAGAACTATTTTCCCTTGGTTGAATCCATTGAGAACTTTAAACGCGTTTGTCACCAAATCAAATTTTTTGAATTATGCCAGTCTTGAAGTAAGTGAGCGATATGCATATCCATGATTTGTAAAAAAAACATTTAAAGCACAGCAATTAAATTTGTTCAACATTTCACTTTATTCTAGGGCAATTGTCAAACTATGCAGAATTCCACGGGAACAAAGTTAAGGAACATGGAATGTTAGGGTGAAAAATGCTAACGCCCTAGGAGCATTTCATCTCACGGTATCCGAACCGATCCTGCACTTTTAATTAAAGCACAGCATTGATTGTTTCTGGTACAGCTACCGTTTTTAAATTAAACAACAACGTTTGGCATCAGAAAGGTTACCTTCTTTAAAAAGTGAAATCAACAAGATAGAAAGTGGTGACAAGTATGTTCAAGGAGATTCATGTTTGGTGCCTGTGGAGGCTCTTTTATTTGCTTGCAATGATAGATTAGCCATTCCTGACCAAGGCTGCAAACTTCTAAAATTTTGCAGAAGGTTCGGTCCGGGCGTTCGAACCCGCTGTAAAGTCTAAGGTTCGGTTCGCGGACCGGTTCCTGGAACCCCTGAACCCAAGGTTTTGGTTCGAGCCTCGGTTCTTTTGAACATAAAAGAATTTTTTTTAATTATTAATACTTTTTTTTTAAAATAATATTCTTTATTTCAATAATGTTATTTTAATTATCAAATTTATTAGCTGACATTTTCAACTTTTGAGAACTGCTTAGTTTCAGTTAATAAGCATTATATCTTCTAGGAACTGTTCAACTATACCATTTTTTTTTGTTTAGAAGTTAACAAAGTTTGAAATCTTAGGTCTAAGAACACTGCAGCCAATATTGGCACTAAGCTCATAATAGAAGAACATTTATCGAGGCACTTAGATAGTAATAAACAATGTTTTGCTGAAGCTTTTAGAACAATTGCTCGACATGAAAAGCAAGCGTAGTAAAAATCACTTGGTAGTAATTGTGAATCCTGCAGATGTAAAAAAAGTTTTATAAATTGGCTGCAGTAAATTACATATATTTTGAACTAAGTTTCATTCGGATGTTTTTAGGTGGAGCTCTTTGGAATAAATGGAAAAATATTTAAGAGTTAGAAAAAGTTCGCACATTTTGTAGGTTAAGTTTTGTATATGCAATAGATTTCATATAGTGTGAGTACGAATATTCATATTCGTGTGAGAACTCTACTAACGTCAAACTGAACTTCCTTGAAAAATCGTTAACTACTAAATTTAGAGTGTGTGAAGCACAACAAACTGTAATTATAGATTTCTCCAGGGAACCCATTGAGGTAAATCAAAAAATGATTTTGATTCACTAGAGCAACCTTCATCAACATTACATTCTTCATAGTTGCATTCCTTTTCTGCTCTGCAGTTGTAATTTAAATGTTCTCCTGCTCGAACCATATACAATCCATTATCGACGGTGATAGTATAAATCTGGCATAGAGAAATGTCGTAGGAATGGACAACTTCTTGAATGATAGCAGTCAGATTACAAGAAATTTCCATATTTCCCTGAGTGTGTAGTTGGAAAAACTACTTAGTGTTGTGAACCGAACCTAATTTTTCGAAAAAGTGGTCCGGTTCGGATTTAGGTTCGAGGAGTCGAAAATATTAGGGGTTCGATTCATGATCCGGTTCGTCGGACCCAAAAAACCCCAACCGAACGGGTTCTTTGGGGTTCGGTTCCGGACCGGCTTGCAGCCTTGTTTCTGACCCACATATGACGAATGTTTTGGGTCGTTATCATGTTGAAACAACCTTTTCTGTCCATTTATGCCTTTTTCAAAACTGGACACCAAGCTTTCACTTGAAAGGTTTATATAATTTATATTGTTTACTTTTACATCTACAAAAACCAAAATTTTCAACTCCGGAGGCAGGTAAGCACACCCTTACCATAACATTTTCTAAGCCGTGCTTAGCTGTTTTAATGACATTATTTGATTGCAGCTCTTTGATAGGGTTTTGCCAATTTTTTTGTGATCCATCTGAACCGAATAGGTTAAACTTTAAATAATCAAAATACACAACAAAACGCACAATGGGACGGCTCAACAATAATAATTGCACTAAACGATACTAACACTATGACAAAAATTATAATGTATGTATGTATAACAAGTGAGAAAGTCGGTCAAGCCCGACAATAACATACTCTGTACCAGTTCATTTGCCCCCGACTATAATATTATAATACATCCAAGGAGTCACGCGTTTATGGTGCAATATTTTTATTATACGCTCATCTCTAAGGTTATCTCTCTCTCTATCTTCCAAAGAGTGTGTTTGTTTGAATACAGCGGTGGTTGGCTGAGTGGGTGTTGGTGGGTGGCTCGTATATCTTTTTTTGCTCATAACTTGTGTATCATCCGATCTTTATCATTCTTTCAGCAAATCGATAAATAATTTTGATTACTAGATATCTCCTGAAGGAACGAACAATTTATCATTAATACTGTGGGAGATATGCCGTTTTTTCCAAATTCCGGGGGCGGGAGGGGGCGTGGGAAAAATTGAAAATAAACTTGATCTGCCTGCAAGTATAAGAAATATATGTCCCATACATGTCAAACCTCTATCTCTTACCATCTCTGAAATCTGTGCGTTCATACAGACGGACAGACAGACGGACGGACGGACAGACGGACATGGCTATATCGACTCGGCTGTTGATGCTGATCGAGAATATATATACTTTATATAGGGTCGGAAACGATTCCTTCTCCCTGTTACATACTTTTGCACAAACTTAATATACTCTATGTACCTTCGGTACAGAGTATAAAAATGTATATTTTGTATTATTGTATTTAATGTAATAAAAAATAAACACAGGCTCCCTGAAGGAGGCGCAGCAATCGGCCGAAACGCGTAGGAAAAAAAAGAAAAATAAACATGAATATTTATTTTGGATGAGGAACAACGGCCATTGCAACCCATACATTTAACACACATAAACTTTGATTCGTCACTAAAATTTACGCTATTTCAGAATTATTTGGGCTTATAAGCATGGAGTTTGGCGAATTGTAAGCTCTTTTTCTTACTAACCATTGAAATGAATGATTCACGCCTAGGTACTTGTACTTGTACGTGTACACAGTTTGTGGATGAAAGGTTGCTTCAAACTATTCCTGCATTTGATTGCATAATTTCACAGCCGAAATTTTTGGGTTTTGCGGAATTTTAATGTACACCTTCTATTTACACGTCGATTTACCCGTCTTCATGTCAATATAGATAGATAGGTGTTTATTTTCATTTGATAATTTTCATAGCTTACAGCTTTACATTGATTAACTAATAATAAACAAACATTTAAAGCTTGGTTTAAAACCGCCAGCCTTCCTTCTGTTGTATGACATAAAACACAATTACATATATAAGCATATACTTATTTTACATATAATTAACAAAATTTCATATTCTGCATATTATTTAAAAATTTTCATTCATTACATTTCTTCTATAATTAGTAGCCATCTCTAAGTAATTCGCCAGATTATTCCATCCCATCCCCCCGTTCAGGGCCGTCAGCACCTCTTCCTCGGTAAACGTACAAGTTTTGAAATAACGCCAACCAAATTCCCGCAGTATTGGACATCGTCCTACAAAATGCTGCATGTCCTCCTGCTCAGACATACTGCATAGTGAGCATATACCTCCATTTACAATTCTTCTTGGGCAGCTGTTTAACCATAAAAGATCTCCTCTGGCCTTCATTATCCAAGTTATCTCGCTTTGCTTGAAAGACTCGTTTCAGTATGTGGGCCCTATTGGTTTTTATACACTCTTGATGCACTTAATGACGCCTTGTTCATGTGTTGCATGTGGTTATCTGCTTTTGATGCGCTTAGGAACCGAACATTGCGGTCAATCCAATCTGCATGCGATTGGTTGTTTCCGAGTGATATGCCATGATGCGCGAACATTTCTCTAAGCCTCGCAAACCACCTCAAATTATTTCGCATCATTTTTTCAGCAAGGATATGCGGGAGTCTAGAATCTTCATACTCAAATAAAATTCTTGATAGGTATTTGAGATGAAGTGTTAGACTATAGATGTGTCCATCTTCTAGCCCTGCGTCAATACCCAATATGTAGTTGGGTGTGCTATCTGGTAGTTTGAGTATCCTTTTTAAAAAATATCGCTGCAGCTGGTCTGCCTCTTCCTTTATTTCTCCACCCCAGACTTGAGCTCCATAGCACTGTACCGTTCTGCTGACTGAGTTAAAGATTTTCCATTTAGATGCTAGGTTCACTGTCCCCTTGTTGATGAAATTCGCCCACACAGAGTTTATACTCGCCTTTGCTTCTTTTGTCCTGGCTGCCACATGCTTCTTAAAGCTCATTGTAGGTGTCAGGATAACCCCAAGGTATTTGTACTCCGGTACCACCTTCACCTGCTCCTCCTGATACGTCCAGTTCTCCGATGCCGCCAGTCTACCGCCTTTTCTAAACACCCTAATCTCGTATTTTGTCTTATTGACTTCCATGCCCCACAATATGCAGTATGTCTCGAGGTTATGGATCATTTGCTGGAGGGTTGAGGGATTGTCCGCTACCATCACAATGTCATCTGCGTACATTAATACCCTAATGTTTGTGTTGTTGATATACAGGCCACCTCCTAAGTGTTCATGCAGATCATCTAAGTACATCGCAAACAGCAACGGTGACATAAGGCATCCTTGCTTTAATCCGTTAATGGTTTCAAACTTCTCAGAAAGCTCACTCCCAGTCCAAACAGCGCAAGACGTTTGCGAGTATACTTTTTCAATAAATTGTATTATTTTTGTGGATACACCTTGTCGTTGGAGCTTGTATATAAGATGTTTACGAGGTACTCGGTCAAACGCAGCCTTAAAATCTACAAAATAAGCATAAACTTTTCTTTTTTCTTCAAATTTAATGCGGACTATAGATGCTAAGTTGAATATGTTGTCAACCGTTGAGTATCCACTCCGGAATCCTGCTTGGAACTCGTTTAATTTATCGTGCTTTTCGACCCACGTTGTGTTAGTCTCGTCGACAGTATACTCATTAGTAGCTTCGCTGCACAGTTAATAAAGAATATACCTCGGTAGTTCATCGGATCATTGATATCTCCTTTTTATACCCTTGCAAAGGGTATTATAATTTTGCCCAGAAGTTTGCAACGCATAGAAATATTCATTTCCGACCCCATAAACTATATATATTCTTGATCAGGGCGACGAGCTGAGTCGATTGAGCTTTGTCCGTCCGTCTGTCTGTCCGTCTGTCTGTCCGTCTGTCTGTCCGTCTGTCTGTCCGTCTGTCTGTCTGTCTGTCCGTCTGTTTCTACGCAAACTAGTCTCTCAGTTTTAAAGCTATCGAGCTGAAATTTTGCACAGAGTCTTCTATTTACTGCACGCTGCTAATATGTCGGAACCGACCGGATCGGATGTCTATATCTTATAGCTGCCATAGGAACCATCGGTCGAAAAATGCGTTTTAGTGAGAAAAACTTTTTGTTTTTCAATGTTAACGTGATTAAACTCGGCCATTGTTGTTAATATTATCTACTCTCAAACAGATTTGAAAATTTTGGTCAAAATCGGATGACTATATCTTATAGCTGCCATAGGAACCATAGGTCGAAAAATGGGTTTTAGTGAGAAAAACTTTTTTGTTTCCAATGTTAACGTGATTAAACTCGGTCATTAATAATATTATCTACTCTCAAACAGATTTGAAAATTTTGGTCAAAATCGGATGACTATATCTTATAGCTGCCATAGGACCGATGGGTCGGAAAATGGGTCTTAGTGAAAAAAAACTTTTTTGTTTTTAAGTAAATCCTTCTTAAGGTCGGTGATTATTAATATTAAACGCTTTCAAACTAATTTGAAAAAGTTGATCGACATCGGGTGACTATATCGTATGGTTGCCATAGGACCGATCGGTCGAACATGAGTCTTGGTAAACAATTTTTTGTTTAGTTTTGTTAGCGTCCTTAAACTCGCTGATGACTTATTTTATATGCTTTCAAATAGATTCGCAAAATTGGGCCGAAATCGAAATGGATGACTATATCTTAAGGCTGCCATAGGGCCGATCGGTCGGAAATTGAGTCTGAGTGAGAAAAACTTTTTTCAGACGTTTATCTGTCGGAAAATAGGTTTTAGTTACAAAATTTTTTGATTTTTATGTAAGCGTTCTTAAACTGTGACATTTGCATTTGCAAGGGTATAAAAACTTCGGCACAGACGAAGTTAGCTTGGCCTTCTCGTTTATATATTGGAAATATTATACTGTTGATGAAAGATTTTTCCGAACAGTTCATATCAAACACTCTATTGTATATAGTGACAATTTGTTTAAGCATCTAATTTGGGGCGTTTTTGAAAAATTCATACGGAACTCTGTCTTCTCCAGGAGCTTTGTTGGATTTGGCTTTATTTACTGCTAACAATAGTTCCTCCATTGTTAATACTGCATCTAAGTCTGGATCCGTGATGTACATTGGTGCATATTGAAACTCCACGGCGTTTTGTTGAGGGTTAAGGAGATTATTAAAGTGATTTCTGAAATCTCCCACGCAGCTATTTCCACACTTATTTTCGGACTGACTCCTCAAATTTCTCGGACTATCCTTCACCAGTCTTTGCTATCTCTTGTTGAGATAATGCGCGCTTCAAGGTTCTGCGCATACTCTATTTTGCTTCTTTCGCATAACACTTTATATTCCTGTTGCGCCTTTGTGTAAATCCGTTTGTCTTCTGCAGTGTTTGTTCTTCTAAAACTGTGCAATGCCGCAAACACATTCTGCCTCTTCCTATAGCATTTGGCGTTGTACCATTTGTTATTAAAATTGGTTGAGTAACCACTCTTGTTGCTCGGCGCCGCTTTATTAATTGCAGTTACAATGTCCTCAATTGACAGTTCTTGCTTTTCGGCTTGCAGCACATTAACATGTGTTTGGAAATTTTTCTTGTATGCTTCTGCTTTTTTGTCGTTCCAGAGCAGTTTTGGCAGCAAGTTTGACTTCTGGTCAGATGTTGTCGAAATCAATAAAGCAAATTTCAGCAGTATAGGCATGTGGTCCTGACCAAATTTTTCATGTCAATATAGGAATATTGCAAATGTTAAAATTTCTTTAAACCTATTGACCGACACCTCTTATTTACCCGTCTTTAATTGCCAACTATTTAATATTCATGATAATCTGAACTAATCATAAAATGTTGTGTATTTCTGGATTTTTTGGAACGCTTGATCTTCACCCTTTCATTTACCCGTCATTTCGATTTAACCATTTACGCGTTTACAATTGCCATCTATCAAGTCTTAATAATTTCCAAAACTCATAAAAGCTTGCAAGAATTCGCGAAAAATCTCAGCTCTAATGACAAATTTGGAAATTTCGTAAATTTTTGGACAGTTGGGTCTAAGTATATATAATATGTGTATCCGTTTAAGAGTTCGATCAACAACTCGTATTTATCCGTCTACTGTTCAACTTACTTGGTAACATCCTTACATATATCATATCCCCTTGACTCCGCCCCTGTACATTTTCCTTGAATCCGCCCCTGACCGGTTGCCGGCTACTAACTGGGAATATGCTAGGTCAGCAAATTAGGCAAAGACATAAGTGGACCGGCAACCACTTGAAATACCAAAACAACACCACCAACACCAAAAGAAATATAACACTAAGCATTTATTATACATATATACATTTGGCTGCCTGTGTGCAGCTTATATACTTAAGGGTTCTTCGAGCATTTGATGTTTTAGAATAAAGCAGACTTGTACGAATATTCAATCGAACAACACTGTATTTGTGTTTTACTCCAACAATTCAACCATCAACCAAAAAGGATTAAGGAAGGACGAGAGATGACAGCACGACTACACCCAGTATTTTCCACATAAAATTAGAGATCGACGTGCGCCCCCCTACACCAAGTTCTTGGGTGGATACCCAACACGATATCAAGTCGACGCTCCAACTTGATAACTGGCGCAGGGAAAAAGAGCCTGCAAGCAGGTCCTGAAGACGGAAATGAATCAGATTATTTTTATATTAATCAAGTAAGTGTTAAAGGGGAGCAATGTGAGCTTGTGAAAATTTTTAAGTGAGCAGAAAGTTGAGTATGCCATGCAGACATAGAGTGAAATTGTGAAAATTTAACCAGACAAAGCAAACACAAATATAAAGAGTAAAAAAGAGAAAAGTACATATTATACAAGATATAAAAAATGCGTAAAGCGATAAATAAAAAGAAACCAAAATATATATAAAAGTTCATAATAAAGTTCAAATGCTGATTCACAAGGAACCCTCAGTATTAGAAGAACATTAAAATAAAATAGGGAGATCTAAAATTAATCGGGCCCCACCAAAAAGGGTACACCCTTGGCACACTATAAGCAGCGGAGTGTAAATTGTTCGTTTAATACATACGAGTGTGATATTAAGTGCCGTCAGTTTCTAGCGGGCCGAACAGCTTCGACGTTTGCACCTGTGAGGAGCGCTTAGTCTGTCACGTCAGAAATTTGGCTAAGCCATAACTGCAGTAAGCAGAGCGTGCAGATTTTCAGCAGTTCAATTCTCACAGGGTAGACAATTTCAAAGACAAAAAAGTTTTTTCTGAATACGCCAAGAAGGAACCAAATAAGTTTACGAAAAAAAGATTGACAAACAAAAGAGATCAATATATATGTTACATAAAGTCCGGGGAAATATACATTTTCTTTATATAGTACATTGAGACGAGTGGGGGGAAGAATAGAAGAGGAGCAATTTTTTTTACGTTTGCATGGTAGAGGATAAATGTTAACAAAAAATATAAATATACATGAAATAATTGATCATTGAAAGCTCACATTGGGACCCTGGACACATAAATTTAAGTTACACTGTATATGGGGTTTAGTGACCTGTTTTGATTTTAGTCAAAGTTTACATCTGGCTGGCTCAAGGTCTATGGTTGAGTATAATTCTATATAAACAACACAACTCAACAGATATTAATTACACTAAGATAATCTAAAAGGAGAAACAAATCACACAAATACACAACACACCATTTTACAATATACATCATCAAAAACACAAGTAAATCAAATTAAACTATTAGATAGATAAGATAAAATTTAAATTAACAAAATTAGGAATAGTAAATAAATCCATTACGGGAATTAAATGTCAGAACTAGGAAGAGAGAGTTAGCCAAATACGAGTTCACTTAAGAAAGTGAAATTAACTGTTAGCTTAGTACCGAATATCGTGGAAGAATTGGAGATTCAGGAAGAAATCCAACCAATTGAACTAATGAATAATCAGCCAGAAACAGGTAGCCTAGTTCAGGGGCAAGTGGTGAATCCGCAGGAAATTTGCAGATCTATGAGAATTCCTGATGCCATCAAATTATTGCCTTCATTTGACGGCAACTCAAAAACATTGAGTACATTCATTTCAAATGTCGTGGAGGTTTTGATGTTTATCAAGGGAACGGACCAGACACCGTATGGAATACTATTAATGTGAGCGATCAGTAACAAGGTAGAAGGGAAGGCTAATGAGGCATTGATTTCTGATGAAATTCCGTTAAATTGGGATGCAATCAAGGCGAGTCTATTATCTCATTATGCAGATAAAAGGGTGAGTCTTTTATCTCATTATGCAGATAAAAGGCCGAGTCTATTATCTCATTATGCAGATAAAAGAGACGAACACTCTCTGATTCACAAGTTCACAGTCTTTCTTTCAAGAATTTGTCTATAGTGAAACTATATGAAATGGTTCAGGAAATTAAGACGGCCCTGTAAAGAATGTGTCAGACCCACGGTTAAGGACTGAAAGGAAAAAATTTATGCCAGATTATGCCTGGACAATTTTATGAGGGGAATAAGAGGCCCCTTAGGGTCAACAGTAAGGGCGAGTAGACCTCAAAATTTACAGGAGGCATATGAAATAGCAATCAGAGAAAGGGATATTTATTTTCGAGAGAGAAAAATGAGACAGGAGAATAGGCAGCAGCAAAGAGAAGGGACGCAAAGAGCGAATCAGGGCAGACTGACCCCGTACCCACCGCAAGGACAAGGAAATTTTAGAAGAAATAATAATTTTAACAGATACAAATAACAAATACAGGGCAAAATAATTATGGTTACATACAGCAATAACTTTAATACGCCAAATCATAGGTACCCGAGGTAAAAATCCGAGATATCCGGGCTAAAATCAATCCCAAACGATGTCAGAAGTCGGTCAAGCTCGGATTTTCTCAAACCAAGTACGTGAATGATTGATTTGAGTACGGATTTTTCAATCCTAGAATTCTGGTCTTGATTCCGACTTTAGCTCACACGGGATTGATTTTATCTTGTTATTTGAGCTCGATTTAATCCCTTAGTCGGATCCAATCAAGAAGGTCAATATTCATACTTGATTTGATCTTGAAGTCGGCATGGTGCAAGAATACCCGAGATGTACTCGAACTACATTCAATCCGAAAAATGATTGCATCAAAAATGGCTGAGATTGACTTTAGCTAGATGTTTAAACTCAGTTTGAACCCAAAAAAAGCATCACACAAGAGCTCCATGCTACTTTTTTAATGACCTAGGCAACAAGGTCCAGTGTATTGAAGGGTTGGGGGAGATTCTAGATGATTTGCGTGTGCTGAAAACGAATCTGTTTTCAGAAATGGCCCATCACATCGAGATTTTAAGTAATCTGAGCTTAAAGTTGCAAAAGTTACATTTTTTGATTCTTTTCAGACGCGTTTTGTGGGGAACCTATACTTTTGTTTTGACTTTTTTTTATATTATCGTAAATTACTATTTCTAAACTTCAAAATAAGCAATCCCAAAGAATTGTACGATTTTTTTAAGCGAAGATATACCATTTTGAAAACATAGTCTCGATAATAATAAAAAAAAACAAAATTGTCTACTGCACAAAAAAGTATGCCTTACAGAAACAGTGCAACCGGCTAGTAATTTGTATAGAATTTCAATGAAAATTTTCAACAAAAGCCATTGCATACATTGGGGCAGCAACAATGTGTTGGGTGCTTGTGAACTTGGATACAATTACTAAAAATGGTAGAATTGTTTGGGATAGTTTATTTCAAAGTTAAGGAGTAGGTCTTTCTGATAATATCAAAGAAAGTCAAAACAGAAGTATAGGTTCTCTACAAAACGCGTATAAAAAGAGTCAGGTAAGGCATTTTTTGTATCTTTAAGCTCAAACTACTAAAACGATGTGATGGACCATTTCTGAAAACAGATTTGTGTTCAGCACGCGATAATCATCTTGAATCACCCCCAATATACTGGATAAAGTCTAATTTTGTTGCCGTGTGTTATCAAACCAGCCAATTCTAGCCGGCTCGAGGTCATTAGTTTGCATACAACTGTAAAAACACTACATAAACAACATTACAATGGAGGCTGGTCTCTTCAATAGACTTGACCCATCAACTGCAGCAGCTACCTTCTCATGCTGGAAGTGCTATAACTGGAAGGGAATTCCAAGACAACGATTAGTGGAAAAAACCCACACCACTGGGTAAGCTGCTAAGCTGTCAGAAATATTTGTGTATGTGTGTGTACCCATTGAGCTTGAGAGAGCTTTTCTCTCTCAGTTACCAACTTGCTCTCGGTCTATTTTCGCTCTTATGCTTTTACAGTTTAATTCGGTACTTACTTCAATCTCGACTAAGGATCATTTGATTTTCAAGTAAGATCCGTACTTAAAATGAGCACTTTCGGATTGATACAAGACTTTTAGGATTGTTCCAATCATTTCGTACTTGATTCAAGTAGAATCTTGTATGACTCGTATTTGAAACTTCAATCCAAAGGTCGAGATTAAATCAATTTTTTGGAAATTGATGTTAGCTCGCCGTACTTTTCTCTGTGAACTTTTGTTTTGACTCTCTTTGATATTACCGTAAAGTAGTACACCTTAACTTTATAAACTATCCCAAACATTTCTACAAATGTTTTCAATGAATATATACAATTTTTAGCAATTGTATACGTTTCCGCAAAAAATCGTCTATATTAATGCTGGCCCAAAGTATGCAATGGGTGTTATTGAAAATTTTCATTGAAATTCTATAAAAATTTCTTGCCTGTTGTAGTACTTGCCTGTACAGTAGACAATTTTGTTGTTTTTATACTCTGTACCGAAGGTACATAGAGTATATTAAGTTTGTGCAAAAGTATGTAACAGGGAGAAGGAATCGTTTCCGACCCTATAAAGTATATATATTCTTGATCAGCATCAACAGCCGAGTCGATATAGCCATGTCCGTCTGCCCGTCTGTCCGTCCGTCCGTCTGTCCGTCTGTCCGTCCGTCCGTCCGTCCGTCCGTCCGTCCGTATGAACGAAGAGATCTCAGAGATGGTAAGAGATAGAGGTTTGACATGTATGGGACATATATTTCTTATACTTGCAGGCAGATCAAGTTTATTTTCAATTTTTACCACGCCCCCTCCCGCCCCCGCAATTCGGAAAAAACTTCATATCTCCTACAGTTTTGGAGATAGATCGTTCGTTCCTTCTAGAGATACCTTGTAAACAAATTATTATTATTTATTATTTGTCGATTTGCTGAAGGAATGTCAAAGATCGGATGAACGATACTCAAGTTATGGGCAAAAAACGGCCAGTTAACACCACCCACCCCCCCACCAATAACCACAGCAAAATACCCTAACCGTCCAACACAGGCAATCTTAGTGCGAGAGAGAAAGAGAGAGAGGGAAAGAAACTTAGAGAGCGCACCGCGTTGTGCGCGGGGTGTTAACTGGCCGTTTGACTCCTGAGCAAATGCGAGTGTAAGGGTACAGAGGGAATAGTCGGGCTTGACCGACTTTCTTTCTTGTTTTCATTTGAATCATCCATTTTTTTGGGTACTACCCAAATAGGTGAATTATAGGGCGACTGTGAGGTTTTCGTGTCTGGTTCGAATTTCGCCTTTGACTCTCGTCGTAAATGTTAGCTTTTCATTTGGTTTGCAAAATAATTTTGAAAATTTTGAGCATAGCTCATTCATTTGTTTCTTTTGATTCTCATTAGCATGATCAAGTCTGACATCTATTTTGTTTACCTCTGCCGCTTTTCTTTGTTTTATTTTTATCTTGAGCTTATTCTGAATTGAAATATAACCCCTTGAGTTGAAGATATCTATCTGAAGATCGCGCAATGATTCATTCCCCATTATCGCATGGAATGTAGTAAGCTGGGGTAAAATGTAAGTTTTGTGTCTTTTAAACCAAACGGGTTAGCTATTGTATGGTGTGTTATTTTTACTTTTCCTCCATGAAGGGTTTTTTTTTTTTGAATGGGATTTTTGACAATTTTTTCCTGAATGTAATTTTTTTTTAGAGCCTGAATCGATTAGAATTTTGACAATTTCTCCGTTACTGAGCTTGCACTCTATGTATGGTAACGAAGAATATTTTATACTAAAAAATTCAACTCAACATGGTCAACCACAGCTTCTTCTTCTGTGGGATGTTCTTCTGTCGCTTCCAAATAGTCGGCTAAAGTTTTGCCGCTGATTTCTTCTGTATTATTGATAGCCGCATAATACTCTTCTTCCTCAGTTGTCATGTGGAAATTTCTTTGTTTTTTGTCTGTCTGATCACTGGATGAATTAAGTGGGGGTCTTTTCCCTGCTACGTTATTGTACGAACGATTTATGTAATTAATCCTCCTGGTTTGGATACTTTGGTCAACTTCCATTGCTTCTGGCCTAGGTAATGGCTTTGGAGCTATCGGACGCTGAGGTAAAGGTGGCAGGTAGCCATTCGGACGAAAATTTGGATTTCTTGGGACGAACTGTTGTTGGGGCTCATATTTCTGCATTGTCTGCTGGGGCAAGTGAGCTAAGTGTGGATAAAATTGCTGTGTAGTTAGGCGCTGTATATTCCTACGGGGTGGAATTGGAGGGGCAGATGGGATATTTATTTTTCTTAACATGCCTTGGCTGCTGTTGGCATAGTTAGTTCTGAATTTCTGGTTTTCTCAATAGTCTTATAGTCTAGTCAATAGTCGTGGTAGGTCACCATTTAGTCCTCTAATAAAAGTATCAAGGGCTTTGTCTCTATAGCTTTTTGAGAATAAGTCTAACGACTCCCTGCTCATTTCCATGCATGAAATTTTGTTCAAAATTAGTAAGAAATGTGAGTAGACTTTCTGAAAAAACTCTGGTATTGACAGGCTTCCCTGTATCAAAGAAGTCATTTGGTATTCGAGTGGGCCTATGTCTCTTTTGTCAGCGTAATTGGCAGTCAAGCATTTGGATATTGCAATCCAATTTAAAGGTGTGTTATAGGATTCCAGAACCGCATCTGCATTTCCTATAATTTTATTTCTGATTACACTTAGAATTCCGGAGAACCTTGGTGTGTCTCGAATTGGGGTATAGATTTGCAATACGCGCTCTACACTTTTGTTCCAGGAGCTAAATTCTCCAGCTTGACCGGAAAATTCGCGTAAGCATCTCACTACATCTGGAATTTTGTCCAGGTCGCCTAAATTGGACGCATTTACGTTAATTTCCTCGTCTACCAGTGGTTGATTACTTTGGTTTGGTTCTCTACTGTTTAGCATACCCTGAACTATACCTCTTATCTGTGCCTGTAGTTCTGTCGCTGTCATTTGAACCGGCGCATTTTCTCCTCGTTCGTTTTGTGTGTTGTTGTTGTTAGTCAAAAGTTGAGCAGGTCGGAGTAAATTGTTTGTTGACATTCTGGTTTTGTGTATTTATATGGATATGAAAGTTGCGCAAATGAGATTGTGTGCCCTGTCTATTAAATGAACTTTTCGAATTTATAGACGTTTAACTTTTTCACTTTGTGGAGAAATAACCAATAGCTAAAGAATTTTTATTTTGGGTTTTTTTTTATATTTAAATTTTATATCTCTGGGGAGTATCGAAAATTTTACTTTGCTATTCCTTTTCTTTCTTGTGGGTTTTTCCCAATTTATTTTTGAATTAATATTTTTTTAAATATTTTTTTTATTTTTTTTGTTTTTAACACTTAAACTTCTTACAAGGTAATCCAAAACATCCCGTGCCGGTTGCTGGGTAGAATCCATTTTGCTTCTGCTACTGGGGTACCCTGTTCAACACCTCCGCTCCGGTTGTCTGCGAACAGAATCTACAGACTGATGATTGGTGGTTTTTCGGGGTTGTCACGTAGCCGGTTGGTGGGTATGAGTCCTTTTTGCGTAAGCTACTACGGTACCCTGGCACAACACTACCGCTCCGTTGTCTGCGAACAAAATCTACAGACTTGACACTCCCGCGATGGTTCTTGCTTCTGGACCTTGAGGTTTGATTTGCAGCTACTTGAGGGGCTTTGTTTCCCTATGTCGTATGTGTCGTTGCAGGCGCTTGATAGCCTTTTGGTTAGTCACTTTTTGGGCGCCAAATAAATTCCGAAGGACTTAATAAATAAAAAAAATAATTTCTTTTCGACCGAAGTCGAGAACTTTTTTTTATTGAGTCAAAATCAGAACTAAAGTTAATTGACAATATTTTGGACCTAATAAACCCTCAACTTGCCAACCAACACATTTTGCTGCAGTTGCTGCGCTGCTGCAGTTGCGCAACATTTCCGTCACGGGAAGCGCTGTAGACCTGGAGTCAGCATATCGGGTTTCCGCAATTGGTGGCATTGGACTTGCGCAAGTGGTTGCGCGTGTTTGGAGTTATTGTTGTTTTACTTTATTTTAAATTTATTTGCTTATTTGCCAATTATTTGGATTTATGAATGTTATTGCTGTTAACACAATTTTTGCACTAAAGTAACGCCGGGTCCAGCCGGCCGCTCGGGCGCCAGTTAAGGTGAGTCATAGCGACTCACCGGGAACTATACTTTACCTTTTAATGATTAGCTTGTCGATTCTCCCCCCAATGACAAGGAATTTGTGGTTTGGGTTTTACTTAGTTTATTTGAGAAATTTCGGTTCTTTGGTTTTGATCTCTGCTACTCTTCCCGCTCCGTTTTACCCTGACAGTTGGCTTGCCCACTCCAGTGCCGCCAGCCCTTCCTACGCGCCCGTTGGCGCTGAGTCAGCAAACGCCGCAGTCGCTGCGCAGCCCGAGCGCTAGTTAACATCCGAGCCTAACGGGGGAGGTGATCAAGAGGGGGCCAACCTGGTGGACGTTCAACCGTGGGTGGTTTTTGGGTGTAAATGTGTGCTGTGGAAATCTGTTTGCCAATAAATCCGCAAGACGTTCGGTTCTAAGTCTGGTTGTCAGAAGACTGAAGTTTATTTCACAAAAAGGCTTATATATTCTAGCTTACTTATCAACATGTTGCTAAAGAACTGCTGAGGCATGAGACGGTTTTCAGCTTGGGTGTTTATTTTCAATTTGGAGCACCACATCCTGACAAAATGCTGACTGTCGTTTTGGCTGGTCGATGACTGCAACAAAGTGTGGTGGTGTCCGGCGATCGCAACAAAGTGTGGTTTATGATGAGCGGGGAGGTTTTGGAGGTGGGGTAGGGGGTCGATGTGCTGATGTGGTAACTTCTCCCCCCCTGGCTTGTAGTGAGGGCCAAAACGAAGTCTGAACGAAAATTGATCGTGTGTCTTCGGGGATGTAGGTGGTAGTCGTCCTCCTCTTGTACAGATACAACAACAATGTTATGGAGGTTACGACTGACAACAGTGAATATATCGCTGCCAAATGAGATTTTGATTGTTTCGCCATTTGCCAAATTTGTGTTTGGTGATTTAGAGTTTGCAGGTGTAGCTGGTGTAAGTTGATTTCTTCGAACGTGACATTGACCGCTAGCTCCGCGATTTGTGGTACATTAAAATCTTTCTTGTCTTTAAAAACTGTGGTTGAATCGTCGTAGATTATATCATTAGTTTTGACAGTACAATTGGAGTATTTCACTATTAGTGACCCGTTGGTTGTTCTTCGTTCCCCACAATCCGAGTCGACGTTTAACGTAGGGGCGTTGAATATGAATATTAATCCTTTTTCTGGCTCGAAAATTTGTTGACTTTTTCCCAGGTCTCGAGTGTTGCAGGTGCTGTTTTTTTGCTGTAGTATGTTTCCCAAACATTCTCCATTTACGACCGTTTCTTCGACGTCTGAAGCCTCGCAGATGTTTAACCCGTGTATTTTTTGACACGGTGAACTAATCTGTCTTACGGTTACTGGGTTAACAAGTATATATTTAGGTGTAATTACAAATTGGGTTTGGTTGATTGGTAAAGAAATTATACGAATTAATTGAAAATTTTCCTTAGTAAATATAGGGATTTTAAATAAAAATACAATGGATTTCCCTTTCTCTGAAATTTCTAAGGTTAATAGTCTATATAACTGTTCCGTTGTTTCTATTCTTACATTTTGATCTTGCAAAACCTGTGTAATTTTTTCAATTTCTTCATTATTTAGTATAAACTTAGGTACGATTTTAATTTTTGCCAGCAACATGCTCTCAGCTAAGTTGGTTAGGTGATTATATAAAATGGCCTATATTTAAACTTATT
>JBAMBO010002490.1:0-40748 GCA_037044535.1 Lordiphosa magnipectinata | reverse complement strand
GCTGTGGTGATGAGTGGAGGGTGGGGGGTGTTTACTGGCCGTTTTTGTCTCATAACTTGAGTATCGTTGATCCGATCTTTATCATTCCTTCAGCAAATCGATAAATAATTTTGTTTACAAGGTATTTCTAGAAGGTATTTTCGCTGTCACAAGTTGCCAATCTACTTGAGCTCATCATCATCCCAGACCAGAAGAGGCAACCTTAATACCCCCACCCATCAATTTTTGTTCTGAAACAATTGTTTGAATTAAACACATTTTTATTTTATTTGAAAACTTCTTACTTACTTGGGGGGGGATTCGAACTCTGGGCCCTTGGACTGAACACGATTGGACGGACGTCTTTACCAGTTACGCTACGGCGCGCGTTAATAGAAACGCGTCTAACATATTACTTGTATTGAATCTGCCTAACCACATGCACGAAAAATTTCTTAAATGTCGCATAAATGAAACCACTAGTAATTCTCAAGTTCAAATTCAGTGAAAGTACAATATAAATATAAGGGCCAAACTGAAATTTTCTCAATCAAAAATTTTCGCGGTTAGATTTACTGTCGGTAGAGTTAATCCGTGAAGCAACAAAATTCATTTAAAAAGTTATACCATTTGTGCGGTAAGATTTACTTGTGGGTACAGTAAATTGCTGCAAAAACAAAGTATGAGATGAAAAAATCACGTCAGAGTAACTATTTCTATGGTAAAGTTACTGTAGTTAGCAGTAACTTATTAAAACAACAAAATATGTGGAAAAATATTTGTGGTTGAATTTACTCAGCGTACAGTTGTTAAATGCAACAACAAAATACGAGCTCAAATAAATACGTGAACTTTACAATTTTTTTGTGTGTACTTACTTTACTAACCCTAAGCAATGCGTTTCTTCATTTATTTTTTTGTATGAAATGTCCGCAAATAGGGTCAATCGCCACCACTTCGTTTACCGGTAACTAGCTACAGGGGTACCCATAAAAGGACTAGTTACTGGGGTACCCATAATAGAACTAGCTACAGGGGTACCCAAAAAAGGACTTGTTACTGGGGTACCCAGTAATAGAACTAATTGCAGGGGTACCCAAAAAAGGACTAGTTACTGGGGTACCCAGTAATAGAACTAATTACAGGGGTGCCCATTAAAGGACTACTTATGTAGCTACTGAAAAGCCAATTAATTAAAACCCATTAATTTTAAATTTAATGAAATAGTTATTTTATTAATTATTTTCTGAGTTTTTAGTTTTATTCACGCATTTGTTTTCAAAGTGGCGTTTCTTTTGTAACTGCAGGGCTTTTCGCAGTTGGTCCTCAGCTGACCCAGTCCCATCGACCAAATTTATTGCATCTGAAAAAAAGAAAAAAAAATGTATTAATTACAACATTAAGTGTTTAAAACTAGTATTATTTGAACTAGTAAATTTAATGTAAGTTGTGGTAAATAATAACAGTGTAATAATGAGATAAGAAAAATCAGTTTAAATGAATGATGTATTAACATACATAATTGAAATAATTTAATTGTTAACTAAATAACCCATTGCAGTTGTTACTTTTCCTTTTGAAATTTTGGAATGCTTTACTCAAAAAAAAAATTCAATTGCGATAAAATTAATTTTTAAACAATCAACTATTAATTTAGAAAATAAATTTGTTGGTGCCTAACTCCATTTACAATTAATTTACGTACCGAGCATTACTTCATAAAAATTAACGACATCTTTTAGTAATTTTTTGCCTTGAACGCCATCTACATTGTAGGCTAAAACGACCTCATCGCTTAAAATATTTTTAAAATTTTTTAAAATGCCGCCAGGAATAATTAGGCTCTTCATTGCATCAATCTGTAAATAAAATAAATAAGAATTAGAATTAAAATAACTATTTGAACAGGATTAATACTAACATAAAGCTCCCGGTTCGATTCGCTTATTTTCACATTCATTGCATTCAAGTCGATTACTGCTTGAATAGGAAACTTCCTAGCTACTTTCTGCCCTTGCTATTGCTGTCTTGTCATTCCTTTTATTGTTGCTGTTTGCTCCGAGCTAGCTTCAATAAGGACCTCGACATTTCCCCTTTAGGATTGAATCTCCTCGACGAGAGTATCCAATTTAGCCATGGCCGCAGTTGTCTCAGCTGAAAATAAAAAAAATGGTAATTAGCTCAATTTAAATAATTTATTATGGTACACTTACCTCGTGAGGAATGAACTTGTTCTGAAAGTTCCACAACTAGCAGAACAATTGCAGCTTGATTTTTGGGCTGAAATTTAGAAGTTTTATTTTTTATTTATTTAAGTTGATTTATATTAATTCATATTATTTTGAAACTTACCGGTGTTGGAAAACTCCAGTCGCCTAATTTTTGTTTGCGCGCTGTTCGGCATTTTCGTTTCCTATTTTAATTTATGCTATTTATCATTATTATTAATTAAGAAGTTTTGTTTAGTATTGTTAATTACTATTAATTAATTATTATTAATTAAGTATTATTCATTAAGTTTAACATAAGTGGACGTGACGATCAACTCAATTATCAATATGATGTAGTAAAGGCATTATGATTACTTCGTTCAAGAAGGGGATAACTACCGCCTTACAAATCAATTCGCTTAATCGAAAAATTTCTTCACATGGTGAAGGCTCCGCGTCTGCATGGAAAATACCTATGTCACATGAGTTATAAGGCTGTGGGTAAAAGCTTCGCAGGTTTGTGAATCTCCTTGCTTTGAATTCATTGTCAAAATCTTTCATAATTGACACAATGACTACAGGAATATCTCCCTCAATAAAGCAGTAATTATCAGGCTTTTTTTCCATTAATGTGCTCCCTTTAAATTTAATCAATTTATTCATTTTCACACGGTCTGATGTATATATGACAGGTGAATAGTTCTCTTCGTTTATTCTTCTATAAATTTGCTGTAATATTTTTGTTGGCTTTCGGACGTAACTTTTCAAGTGCTGTAAGTAATTTTCGAAAGCATACGCCGAGCCGTTAACTGGGTCGCCAATCTGCTCTACTGTTTGTTGTACATGGAGAAGGCTGTGAAAATTGTAGGAGACACTATTTTCACCAAATATTAGTGGAAAATTCTCAACAAATAGCTGCAACATACGATGACAGGTTTCCAAATTTAATTCTCGGTGGTAAGGACAGCACAGCATCCTGTAGGCGCAATGCAATAACTGAAACTCATAATATTGGTCGTCAGATAATTCATTATTAAAAACAAAAATTCCAGTGTATAGTAACAATTGCCTGAGTTCCGTCGCCTTCCAATTTGACAGTTCATTTAATGGTCTAGGCTTTCTTGCGAAATTTCTAGGGATATTTTTGCGTAAGCCAATTAACTTTTGGGATATGTTATTCTTTTTCTGTGTCGTTAATTTATTACAAATTTTATTAGTTATTATTCTTAAAAGAAATTTACGCATGACGCCCAAATCGAATAAATGCATGCAGTCTATAGGAATTTGGCTTACCATTTTAACATTTAATGTTTCAAAAGGTGTAATTTTTTCCAAATATTGTTTCGTGTGGTGATCGAAATATTTTCTTTTTTTAAAATCCTCGTCTGTTATTAAGTCTGCGCTTTTTATTTTATATGTTAAAGTGCCGTTTGTTTTTTTTGCGACTTGCAAACATTTTGAACATCCATGCGATGATGTATGTCCTGGGGTCCCACTGACGTAAGCCCTAGCTGGGGCATCAAAAACGATAGCCCTAAGCGTTATTTCTGTGCGCTTTTCGTCTATTTGAATTCTATTATAAAGCAAATCCTTTAATTCAAAGGTGAATTTGTTGAGAAATTCATCAAGACTATGCGGCTTTGATTTGCCCAAAAATATTCCTACAGGCACTACCGGGGAATTTTTAATATTCGTCAGTTTAATCAAAATAGGCCAAAGTTGTGCATGAGAACTTTTGAATAGAGGAATACCATCAATGTTTACGTCAATAATTATGTGGTCATTTAAATTGATAGAGGTCGAAAGTTTATTAAGTTGGTTTCTAATCCCAATGTGTAAATAACTACAGCCATCGATTTGTGTTATTTCTGCTGTTTTTGGTGAAGAGTATTTGTAAAATGGGGCGACATCCAAATTATTTTTTTTCAAAATGCGGATCAAATCAATTGCACAGTCACGGGTCGGACTATGCTTGTGGAACCACATTTTTAAGTCATCATTTAAATTATTATTGTTGTCAAGTTTATTAATTGTAATTGCATCATTGTCAATGTAATTTATATTTGATGTTTTTTCGCGTATGTCATTGTCATTGTTTTTTTCAATTGTATTGTCCATTTCAACTGCATTTTCTTTTGATGCGACACAATTTAACTTGTCTGAATATTTTTTTTCTGCTGCTGCCTTAGTCTTCGTAAATGCCTTTCACTATACATATTTTTACTTAAGTTGATACGTAACTTTTAGTTAATTATCTCAATAATCACAAATTTTAATATACAATAAATTCACTTGCACTTTTACACACGTTCTGTTCGCTGTTGTGTTTTCAAATGTAATGTTAAAAATGTGACAAACCGGCAAACACATGCACAGCTGCATTAAAACATAGCAAAAGATCAGCAAGGAAAACGAAAACAAACGGTACAACTACCACAATTGTTTTTGTAAATTTTAAAACAAACAGCTACACAAAGCATAATCGAAGTTTTTGTTTTTTTCCCCTTATGCCTCATTGGCGTAATACACAGATTTGTTTCGTTTACGTTTTCTGTCGCATTCGTACTCGGTGGTTCGACGTTCGATTACCATAGGGTTATCAAAGTAAGTACCCATGTAAGAACTAGCGGTGTAAGTAGTTCCTGCATGGTCAATCGCCACCTCCAGAACTGCAGGGGTGTAGTTAAAAGGTGTATTCTTAAAAATGAGTTTTGTTTCCGTGAAATTTTCTACATTATGCCAAAAAATCGGCCATTCCGGTTACCTTTTACCTTACCCAGGTTTATTTTGTGACATTTACCTTGTACTTTAACTAGGTAAGACAATTGAGTACCTTTCCCATCACTGCCTATAAGTAACTATAGTAAACTAAATTCTTTCAAGAACTAAGTTCACCTTTCCTTTTGAATTCTTGAACACTTTTAGATAGATAGATAGACAGATAGATAGATGATGTTTATTTTTTTCATATACATATACATTGTTTGTGCTGCAGATTGTTTACTTATCCAAAAGAAAAACATTAATAAAGCTTGGTTTGTAACCGTCAGCTTTTCTTCTGTTGTTTTATCATCGTTTACAATTATTATAACGTTATGACATTTGTATTAAAAATCTTCATTAATAATATGTTTCCTATATATTATAGCCCCCTTAGTAAATCTATCCAGATTCTTCCATCCCAGCTCTCCATTCAAGGCCATTAATACCTCTTCTGCTGTAAGTGTGCCTTTCTCAAACCAACGCACAGTGGGCGACTTCGCTAATTTAGCGTTAGGAAACTAATTACTCAAAAAGTAAGGAAAATTTAACAAAGTTGTTAATTTTTATTTAATGTTAACCCTTAAAAGAACAACTTTGAGCAACTTTAATTTTAAACTAATTTTTTTTAATATTTTTTTTTAAAATTTTTTGTTTGATTTGGTTTGCTTTTGTTGAATAAAAATATTTTATTGAAGAAAAAATTTTTTGAAGTCAGTTCTCCGAGTCCGAACCGGATTCTTCGGTTTCTTCAGTTTCCGGATAATCCAATAAGAGATTTTGGGCCTCTTTGTCAAGCAAAAATGCTTTGCCAGAGTTATTTAGTGTACTCTTGCTCAAGCTTGATATAACTGGATCCGAAGAAACTAATAGAGAGTTCATCAGATCGTCCATCGTATTTAAGCGCGAATTTTTGCGAGTATGTTCAAGCCGAAATTTCCGTAAATTTTTGTTGCTAGCTTCCAAGGCTTCTTCCGACATCATGCCAATCGGAAGTGGAACACTTTCTATAATATCGGCTCCATGAATCAATATTTTATGTACTGAGCAGGGCATGTAAAACCATGGATATTCCCGTATGAAAATCTGTGCGGTTTCTAATGCGTATTCGCGAAATCTTTCGGAATTAATTGAATATCCGGAGACAATACAGCGCAAAATGATACTAATTCTTTTTATTAGATCATGGCTTACTCCGGTTATATGTGCAGACAATTGAGAATTTTCAAAAAACCTTCGAGCCGTATTACCACTATTAGTGTTGCCAGAACCTTGCATTGGAATGTCTATCAATAATGCCATTTCGACCCTGAACCTATCTTGAATGGCTGCCTTTCGTTGATCGACTATGCTCCTATCTGAACCACGGACCAGCCACTTTTTAATCGGTAGCCGATAACCTATGTGTAACATACATTCAAAACAACGAATCCAACAATGCAAGGTCGACAGTCCGAATTCTAGTAAGTCATCGTTTCCTGGAAAGTTTTTAATGGTATGTAAGTCTTTCATCATTTTGGGCGTGGCCTTACAAATGCCGCAAGTTTGCGATGATGTTTCCGCAATTGAGACCAATGAGACTATATCCGCTTTACTGCGTTTTCCACATTTGTATAGACTAATACGTGTTGCTCTCATAAGCTCATTGCAGCTGTTGTCTTCGACGAGATGCGAAACTTTGGTGCATTGATGTTTCGGGTGGCAATCAGCAATGTCCTTTTCTGTTTTTCTGTTTTGTTGTAGAAGAACCAAGTGTTCGTTCAGCCAAGCTGCGTTGTTGTGCTCAAATCGCTTCTTATCCCTATGACACTTTTTCCACTTCTCAGACAGTATTTTGCAGAAAATTTTGAGCTTCTTAATAACAGAATCGTAGTCCTGCTCAGTACAGTTCGATTTTTCAATAACATTTGGAAATATGAACTCGACCAGTGCTGGAAATTTTTTTGAAGCGTCTCTTTCTCCTTGCCATACTAAAAAAAGTGCGTGCTTGCAGCATGACATGATTCCTAAAAAAAGCAACATTGTCAGAATGGGCAGCACAGGGCAGCTAATGTTGGACAATTTGAACAGGGGACGAACCATAGTTTCACATAAGTATAACATTGTTACCGGCCGATGCGTGCCTCATAATGTTTTACTCTACAAAAGATTAAATTTGCTGACAAATTGGGTATTAAAAAGGTGGTTAGTTTTAAGCACAAGTTAGCAATACAACATGTATTCACAGATCACAAAACATTTATTTTCTTTTAATACATACCTTTAGTTTGTGAAAACCCAAAAAAACAGAACCGTAATGATCAAATCAAAAATTTTTCACAACATTCTAAATATGTGTAAAAATCGCGGGAATTAATAAAAACGAGAAGGCCAAGCTAACTTCGTCTGTGCCGAAGTTTTTATACCCTTGCAAATGCTGTTTTCGAAATGTCAGAGTTTAAGAACGCTTACATAAAAATCTAAAAAAATTTTAACTAAAACTCATTTTCCGACAGATAAACATCTGATTTCGACCAAATTTTGCGAATCTTTTTGAAAACATATCAAATTAACAATCGCGGAGATTAAGAAAGATAAAATTGGAAACAGAAAAGTTTTTCTCACTAAGACTCATTTTCCGACCGATCGGTCCTATGGCAACCATAAGATATAGTCACCCGATGTCGATCAACTTTTTCAAATTAGTTTGAAAGCGTTTAATATTAAGAATCACCGACTTTAAGAACGATTTACTTGAAAACAAAAAAGTTTTTTTCACTAAGACCCATTTTCCGACCGATCGGTCCTATGGCAGCTATAAGATATAGTCATCCGATTTTGACAAAAATATGCAAATCTTTTTGAAAGCATATAATATTTATTATCGCCGAGTTTTATGACGCTAGCATTGAAAACAAAAAATTTTTTTCTACTAAGACCCATTTTCCGACCTATTGTTCCTATGACAGCTATAAGATATAGTCATCCGATCTTGACCAAAATTTGCAAATCTGTTTGAAAGCATATAATATTAACAATGGCCGAGTTTAAGGCCGCAAACATTGAAAACAAAAAAGTTTTTCTCACTAAGACCCATTTTTTGACCGATGGTTCCTTTGGCAGCTATAAGATATAGTCATCCGATCCGGTCGGCTCCGACATATTAGCAGCGTGCAGTAAAAAGAAGACTCTGTGCAAAATTTCAGCTCGTTAGCTTTAAAACTGAGAGACTAGTTTGCGTAGAAACAGACGGACAGACAGACGGACAGACAGACGGACAGACAGACGGACAGACAGACAGACAGACGGACGGACAAAGCTCAATCGACTCAGCTCGTCGCCCTGATCAAGAATATATATGGTTTATGGGGTCGGAAATGAATATTTCTATGCGTTGCAAACTTCTGGGCAAAATTATAATACCCTTTGCAAGGGTATAAAAATTTGTGTCTCCATATGTTGTGTTCGAAAGCTCAAAGCTGATCAATGATGCCATCTTTATCGGTCTTGATGTTATCGATATGCTACATGAACATTTTTGTATATGCGGCAAATCAAATTTTGGCAGATTTTAAAAGTTGAAAATTTTTTTTTCCTTACGCTAGATCAGCCAAATCGCCCACTGTGCAACGCAGACGGAATTCCCTTAGAATCGGGCATCGCCCCACAAAATGCTGTATGTCTTCCACCTCCTTGATATTACATAGTGAGCATAAGACACCGTTAACGGTCCTTCTTGGACAGCCATTCAACCATAGCAGATCCCCTCTCGCCTTCATTATCCATGTTATTTCCGTTTGTCGGAACAGCTCGTTGCAGTATGAAGGTTCTACCTCATGGTTGAAATCTTTATATATCCTCACTGCGCAAGTGTTGGTTTCGACTCTCTTCTTTAAGCGCAGTGAGTAGCTGTATGTTGCCTTCAATCCATCCAAAGTGCGATGCGTTGCTCTCTTGAGTTACTCCATTTTGTTCGCACACGTCTTGAAGCTTAGAAAACCATCCCAAGCTACTGTGCATCATTTTCCTAGCTAGGACATGCGGAAGTCAAGATTCTTCATACTCAGGTATTTAAGATGAAGAGTTAAGCTGTAAATGTGCCCATCCTCCAGTCCTGCCTTTATTGCCAAAATATAATTTGGCGTACAGTCTGGCAGCTTTAGTATCCTCTTAATAAAATATCGCTGTAATTGATCCGCCTCATCGCTTAATTCTCCTAACCATATTTGAGCTCCATAACACTGCACAGTTCTGGAGATTGCGTTGAGTATTTTACATTTTGCAGCTAGATTTAGGGTTCCCTTGTTTAAAAATTTTGCCCACACTGAGTTTATACTCGCTTTCGCTTCTCTCGTTCTTGCTGCCACATGTTTTTTGAAGCTCATTGTTGGCGTCAAAACAACTCCATGGTATTTGTACTCGTGTACTACCTTCACCTGCTCTGCCTGAAATGTTCAATTATCCAATGCTAACAGTCTGCCTCCTTTTCGGAATACCATGATCTCGGACTTCGCTTTATTCACTTCCATGCCCCATAATGTGAAGTATATGTAACTCCAGTTTTCCAATCATTAGTTGAAGCGTTGAGGGGGATTGTCCGCTACGATGACAATATCGTCTGCATACAATAACAGCCTTATGTTGGTGTTCTCAATGTACAGGCCACCTGCTATGTGCTCGTGAAGATCATCCAGGTACAGCGCAAATAGCAGTGGTGACATCAGACATTCTTGTTTCACTCCGTTTATTGTTTGAAGCCGCTCCGAGAGCTCGTCTCCTGTCCAAACAGCACAGTTCGTTTGCGAGTATATTTTTTCAATAATCCGTATCATCTTACTGGACACACCTTGTCGTTGTAGCTTGTATATAAGAAGCTGACAAGGTGAAACGGTCAAACGCAGCCTTGAAATCCACAAAGTAAGCATCGACTTTTTTCTTCTCCTGTTGAAAATATTGTCAACCGTCGAGTATCCGCGACGAAAGCCAGCTTGGAATCCGTTTAGTTTGTTGTGCTTTTCTACCTACATTGTTAGCCTGGTCGTAAGTATACTCATTAGAAGCTTCACTGCACAATTCATAAAAGATATACCTCGATAGTTCACTGGATTATTTATATCTCCCTTTTTATGAATTTGGATTAAGTTCTCTATTAAGTTCTCTATTGTATATAATCACCAACTCTTCAAGCAGCTCGTTGGGGGCGTTTTTAAAAAACTCGTAGGAGACTCTGTCTTCTCCTGGTGGCTAGTGCAATATTAAGTTCCTCCATTATAACAGTTGTATCTAGGTCTGGATCCTTAACATAAGTCGGTGCATAGTGAATGTCTCTCTCAGAGTTATTTGCGCTTCAAGATCCAGGTCATATTCGAGTTTGCTTTTAACACATAGAGCCTTGTACTCCTGTTGAGCCGTTACATAAGCCTGTTTATCTTCTGCCAACCCTGATATTCTGAAGGCGCCCAACGCGGCAAACACAGTCTGTCTCTTCTTAAAGTTGTTAAAATGTACTGAGGCGTTGCTCGTATTGCTGGGTGCTGCTTTTTTGATTGCCGTTGTGATTTCCTCAATTGTTAAGTATTGATTTTCAATTTTCAGGTCCCTAACACGTCTCTGAACCATTTTCCTGTACTCGTTCTCATTTTGATTGCTCCATGATAATTTCGGCAACAATTTAAGTTTCTTCTCCGGTGTTGTAGATCCCAAGATTGCGACTTTCAGAACTATAGGCATGTGGTCGGACCAGATTTTGCTCTCCACCTCGAACACTTTTAGTAATTTCAAAAAAAAAGTCAAAGTAGGCCGTAAGAACTAAATTCCCCTTTACTTTCTTGCACACTTTTAATAATTTGAAAAAAAAAACAAATCCAAGTAGGCCAAAAGTCAATAAGGCTGACAGTTTTGGTTTAGTGTTTCAGTTTGGTTTCGGCTGCTGTGCCAGCAGGTCGTAACATTTTATTTATTATTCTTTATTTTTCATTGTTGCAGATTAATATCAGTTTTGGAAAATATGGCACATTGACACCGTGTTCGACATTTCGTCTACCTTTATTAGACCCATTTTGTCAAAGAACATAACCCAACATCTGTTTACTTTGAAATCAAAGTTTAATTTTGAACTTGTTTTCTCTCATCTGTTCTTCTTCCAAGTGTCTTTGTTTTGATTTTTATTTAAGTTTTATTTTAGTTTGTCAATTACGCCCTTTATTTTGTCCAGTTTCTACAGTGATGGCACCAAATTGGATGGACAGGTTAGGAGGAGGAGTCTTCAGTCCAGAGCTTGGTATCGAAACATCATTTCGACTTCCTGATCATTGTGGGGTTTACTTAATGAGATGGCTCAGCAATTTATAATCAATCTGGTTTGAGATGGCCGACCACCTCGCTAGACTTGGCACTACCACTCAGCTCCTGCCGAATAAGAGCAACATTGTGGGGGTGCCACTTGCGACCTTTAAGCTACAAACAAAAGAAACAACTTGTCGAATAAGCATAAATCGATGGCAAACGATTCACACGTGTGAAGTATCTTTCTTATATGGCCTACTCTCAATATTAACAAATCTCGGGCGTTACTCTTGTCAACAGAGAGAGAACATTTCACTTACTGGACACTGCCTAATCGGAAGACACGCCGCGAGGCTTGGCGTCAGACACAATTACTTCTGCAGAAGCTGCAATTCAGGGCACGAAGAGTGTCACTGTCCAGCTCACAGCAGAAGGCGACTCGCAGTTTTGGGAAGTCCTTTCCTTAACAATTTATCAGACATTTCTGATATAGGTTTTGCCCCTTTGCTAGAATTTGTGCTACTTTCTAAATGGTTCAAAGGGTCAGACCCTCCCTCTACGACCCCAGCGTAGAAAGGGTTATATGGCACCACAACGGGCCTTCGATGGCCCAAGTGAAAAAATGGGATCTTCCCATTTCAACCATTGCAACCTAACCTAACCTAATATCAGGAAATCAAACTGAAACCAGATACCGGAAAGAACCGATTAAAACTCAGAGCCAGAACCGGAACAGTATCCGAGAAACGATATTCTTGGAACCGAAAAGATTGGTTTTTTGTTACATCTTTTTTCTCACTTATTGTGAGCAACTTACGATATACTGGAAAAGTTATGTATTCGCTTGGTACAATATATGTTTGGATTGGTGTTAGATTAGTGTTAGATGTTATGACAGATTCAGATACGTCATCTTGGAAGTTGCCAAGGGTAGTCTCTCAAAAGTTTTCTTTTGGCTCTGACACCATTTATGCTTCTTCTGCGAAGTAGTTGCCTTGTCAGCCGATTTGGAACCGAAAAGATTGGTTTTTTGTTACATCTTTTTTCTCACTTATTGTGAGCAACTTACGATATACTGGAAAAGTTATGTATTCGCTTGGTACAATATATGTTTGGATTGGTGTTAGATTAGTGTTAGATGTTATGACAGATTCAGATACGTCATCTTGGAAGTTGCCAAGGGTAGTCTCTCAAAAGTTTTCTTTTGGCTCTGACACCATTTATGCTTCTTCTGCGAAGTAGTTGCCTTGTCAGCCGATTTGGGTGTGCTCTGAGTTTCTCAATGTCATTGGGACATTTAGTTCCTGTTCCAGCCTTCTCGAGCACATGTACCAGGCAGGGCAGTACTTTGGCTTGGAGGACAAAACAAAAAATTGGGATTAAAAAATTTATACTCGAATCAAGACATTCGCTTTTGGATTAAGAATATCATTCTTAACCTACTTTTAATATTAACGAAACTTGATACAAGTATGAAATTCACTTCTTCATGTGCTCTAAGTATACGACACTTCCTCAAACTACAACACAACTAAGCCAGCGAAATACACGCCTGGCCCTCAGGGGCCGAACACATTTTGCTATTCACACCGAACGCAAGCCGAACGCCAAGAGAGCCAACAGCTTTTCAGTCGCTGGCCAGCAGTCGATATAGTAGATCAGAGCTGGTTTGCGTCTAGAAAAACAAGTGAGAAAGTCGGTCAAGACCGACTATAATATAAGTTAACGTAGGACGTTAACACATTCAGTAAAATTGTTCACTGGGCATTTGCTTCTGGCCAAATGCTGACGAAGTTGTCCACGGCCACTAACTCCGTCGCCACCGCTAAAGCCAGTCTCCAGCAGAAGCCGGAATCTGACCTTGTTGCCATTTTAGCTATTTAGTAGCTAGATCTAGCAATTTTAAAAGTGGAAATGCTATAAAATTTTTGGAAATGCTATTAGCTACAAATCTGGCAATTTTAAAATTATGTTTAGCTATTTTTAGCAATTCACTACTTTCGAGTCGTAGTGCAAAATAATGACTAATAAATCCTTTTGAAAGCCGTGCATCTATGCTATTAAACAGCCCCTTAGTGCAACACCTTAGATGTACATAAATCAGCAATGAATTAGGGCATAACACAGCTCGACAAAATCCAACTTTTTTAAAAACCCCGGCATGAGACCGTTAAATTATGATAAAAGGGACCTCTGTAAGCATCACCTCATACCCAGTTTTTCAAATAAAGCCTCGGTTCGTGTTTTATGGGTACTTATGTACCTGCAACACACAACGACAACAATTTTAACGTAGTTTTTAAGGGTTTAAGATAAAAATCTGAAAAATTCAGCAAATGTGGACAGGGTCATGGGGAACGCAATACTAAAAATTCACTTCAATGGGGCAATTGGTTAGGGTACTTCCAGAAGGAGTTAAGCCTTAAATCTTGAATATCTTTAAAAGCGCACGGTAGATTTTTATTAAAGTACATACTTATGATGGTATTATGGACTATTGCATGTCCCTAAGAGATGTTACTCGACAGCCAAAAAAACCGCGATATGGAGTACCATTTTTAAACTCACCCTCAAACCAATTCAATGAAACAATCTCATTTTTATACTCTTACTCGGCTGTTGATGCTGATTAAGAATATATATACTTTATAGGGTCGGAAACGATTCCTTCTCCTTGTTATATACTTTAGCACAAACTTAATATACTCTATGTACCTTCGGTACAGAGTATAAATACCAAAAAAGGTCGTACGACCGCAGTGTAAACACCGTATAACCTGTTAACAATTAAAACATATATTAAGAAAATATAAATGTAATGTTTTATGGTCAAGCCACGCCACCTTGCTTACTCCGCCCACTTGTAAAAATTTAATATGGATATATATGCAGTTAATGAAATATATTAATTTTGATCGAAGAAATTTTCAATATTTTCAAATAGGGAAACTATTTCAGACGAATACTTTGATTTAAGGTCCGGAATGGCTAAACATTGATGAAGTTATGAATTGTACAATGTACATATTTACATTTGCTTGTGCCTATGTATGTCTGGGCAACGGGAATACAACTAAAATTGTCTCGCAAACCAAAATTTTTGCATATCTCCTTTCGTTGTATTTTCCGGTTTTTGTATTTTTAAAGAATCTAAGCGGCGCACAGTGTCCGGTTTGGCCGATTTAGCGTTGCAAAAATCAAAAATTTATGGTCGAATTTTTTGACCGCATTAATTTAATTAAATAAAGGGAACCCCAGGTAGCCCGAAAATCTTTATTTTATTGAATTTGGTCAATTATTTTGATTTTTACAGTGGTTCAAAGCTGAACAATTTTTAAAACTGATAAATTCTGTTTTTTTTTTGGATTCAAATGTCGCATTTGGGAACATATAAATCAAACGGAAATTCCGATTGGAAAATTCCGATTACAATTAAGCAAATTTGATAAAAAGTTAACTCTTAATTAGTAAAAATATCAATTTAATTTTAAGTAGTTTTACAACTACATTTTTAATAAATCGTTTTAAAAAAACACTAATTACTAATTAAACATTAGAAAGGTCGCCAAATAAATTACAAATTTTAAAAAAAGGTTAAAATGGTTTGCCTAATACTTGCAACCTTTTCAGTGTATTAAACTGTGCATTTTGGCAGCCGATCCTAAGTCACCTTGTTGACCTACAATAACAAACTTAAGCTTATTTTAAAGCTACTTAAATTTTCTATCACCTTCCCTTTGGAATTTTTCAAGTATCTCCTTACGTTCAAAAGTTTCGAATTTTGCAACGCTAAATTAGCGAAACCGGCCACTGTGCGGCGGAGATATGACGTTTTAAAACGACATAACTCCGGGGGGAGATATGACGCTCTCAAACGTCATTGCTCCGCCATTGATTGCAGCGGAGTTATGACGTTTCAAAACGACGAATCTCCGACAGAAAAAAAGCGTCATATCTCCGACAGAAAAAAAGCGTCGAATCTCCGACAGAAAAAAAGCGTCATATCTCCGCGCGGAGGTATGTCGTCGGAGAAAATTTTGGATTGTTTTGTATTAAATCAAGAAAATAGTAAGAAAACATAACTTAAAAACTGTAAATAAAACAAGAAAGAAAGTCGGTCAAGCCCGACTATAACATACTCTGTACCCTACCATTTGCTCACGAGTTAAACGGCCAGTTAACACCTCCCTAATTTTGATTACTAGATATCTCTAGAAGATACGAACCATCTATCATCAAAACTGTGGAAGATACACGTTTTTTCCAAATTGCGGGGCCGGGAGGGTGCGTGTCAAAAATTGAAAAAAAAACTTGATCTGCCTGCAAGTATAAGAAATATATGTCCCATACATGTCAAACCTCTATCTCTTACCATCTCTGAGATCTCTTCGTTCATACGGACGGACGGACAGACGGACAGACAGACAGACGGACGGACGGACAGACGGACATGGCTATATCGACTCGGCTGTTAGTGCTGATCAAGAATATATATACTTTATAGGGTCGGAAACGATTCCTTCTCCCTGTTACATACTTTTGCACAAACTTAATATACTCTATGTACCTTCGGTACAGAGTATAAAAATTTAATATTTTTACTTTTTTACCGAAAACGTTAGCTTTTTCGGTTTTTATGACAGTTGAACGTGCTTGTGGACCTAAAACTATATGAAAGAGTAACTAAATGAAGTTGGTTCGTTCTAACGGTTTGTTTATTTTGGTCTAAGCTACAACTTTGTGCTGTTTTACTTGTCCAAATTAGAAACGGGCCTCAAGATGAAGTTGAAAAACTGTAGAAAAGTGGTAGAAACGGCTTTTTTGGGCAACTTTTGAAATTTTGAGAATGAAGATATAATTTTTTTGATTTGCTGCATAGAAATGTTCTGTAGTCAAAGCCAGGAGCAACAACTTTGTTATAGATTTAAAAACAAAATTCACAATAATTAACGAGATATGGAATCGGTAGTCCTAATCTGAAGCTGATAAGTTCAAAGCGCAATAAAAAGAAAACGGCAGCTAATCAGACCAAACCAAGACAGGGTTTTTATGCTACCTTCACACCCTATCAGAATTTTTTTGGTGTCAACGCTATCGACTTTTTTGAGTTCAAAAATGTGTCACAGTGTTAGTGACCAATTTGGGAGCAATAACATTAAAAACAAACAGTTTTTCCTACTAAGACTTTTTTCACAACTATATTTTCGATGGCAGCTATTAGCCGATTTTCATCAAACTCCCAATTTCTATAGCAGCTATACTATATAGTTGTCCTATCAAACTTGGTAGAATTATGTGAAAGCATAGAAAACTTATAAATACGAGGTTTGAGGACGTTTGCGTTGAAGACAGAAAAGTTTTTCTCACTAAAATTACTTTTTCAACCGATCGTTCCTATGGCAGCTATATACTACAGTCAAAAGACTTCGTGCAAAGTTTGGTTAGGATAGCTTTAAATGTGACGGAGGAGATAGCATAGAAACAGACGGTCGGACAGACGGACTTGGCTATATCAACTCAGCTCGTCATGGTGATCAAGATTATGTATACTTTATGTGGTCGGAGATGCTTCCTTCTATGCGTTACAAACATCTGGACAATTTAAATATACCCTCTACAAGGGTATAAAAATGAAAATCCTGCAGCTGTTGCCTTCCTAGTTTTGACTATTAATTTTGTATTTTTTGCATCAATTTTTACAAAAATCCACTATGAACGGCTGCCACTCAAAAACCAATTTTGTGAAATGGTTCCAAATTTTTGCATAAAATGGCGCATTTTATCCAGTTTCCCCAAACCAAAAGATTTTCCTTTTTGCTAAAAATTTTACCCCAGCGAGCGTTGGTTTTAAAATCTCCATTAACCACTGAACCGAACCAGTCCTTATTCCCTAACGGTTTGCATACCTAAAATTTTTAAAGGTTTTTACTTTTTAACTTGCATTTACATTGTCTGTGAGCTGTAATTCTGTTAGCAGTCATGTAATTGTCTTTTGGGGTCATGTGCAAATGTCACTTAAAGGCTCAAAATTTCACGACACCAATTTTTTTGTTTTTTTTTTTTTTGTGGCGAAAAAGCCTTTAATATGTGTGTTTTTTTTGTTGAATTCAAAACAAAAGACAACAATAAAATGGCAAGAAACGGCAACAAAATAACTGTTGCATGTTACATGTGAGTGGGCACTGGAAACTCACACACACATATATATCTATGCTGTGTGTGGGGTGTATTACTATTACCCCCAGTTATTTGGGTCAAAGCTATTCACTCACCCGCAAAACGAAGCGAAATTAAGAAACTGCATAAAACATCCACACACACACACACATGCCTAATGGAACTCGGATGTGGATGCGGACTATTCGCATATAATGCATATCCGCTGATTTTTTATCGAATTTTGTAGATAGCAAACTCTAATTGAACCATTTTCAAATTTCAGTTTAAAAATTCTTCAAAAATCAATCATGCACCGCGGTAAAAAAATTGACATTTTGATCACTCCTTATGTCCTGTTTTATTACAAAAGTTTAATATTCTCATGCTTAAGCTAAATTTAAGCAAAATGCACTACGATTCAGGGAGTCAAACCGATTCGAATCTCATTTCCGGGTCCGGTTTTGGGACTTACAAAAATGTATCTTCTAAATTATTTCGGTATTCGCTTCTGTATCCGAGCTTGAAACAAATGTTCACACTATTTTCTGTCGAAGTCTGTGAACCGGTTTAAAAGTGATTTAGAGCCATAACTGCAAAAGTATTTAGCTTATGAACTGCAAATCCTAACCTTAGAGAGGGGCAGCTGATGAAGTATTTGGAGTTTACAGTTAATAGATTGAGTACCGTTATTGCCGGCACTATTTCAGATTCATTCGGATTGCCAACTTACCTCTCTGGCCATTACGACATGTCTCTAAAGCAGTGCCCGCTTAGAGGGACTGCCATTTGCGCTCTTCCTTCTCCTCCAGCTTCTTCTTTGGCGGCGACTAACAAGAGGAGCAGCTGCAGCAGCAGCAGGAGCAGCAAAAATTTTAGTTAAAGTCGGGTTTTTTGGGTCCGCCCTCGAGTTGTGATCGTTTCAAAACCAATAAGACAACAAACTAACAAATTCATCACACCTGTCACTCCAGTGTATTTAAACTCCGACTCCGATATAAATTCAGATACTCCAAATTAAAGATTTTTGGGCACTGCAACGAGAAAAGTAATTTAGTATTTTACATATTTTAGAATTTGGTATTTTTCCTTCTTCCACTTATCAATCACCGTTAGAAAAAAGCCATAAATATTTTCTTACTTTCACAATTTCAACTATTCATCCAACTATCATCAACTATTTCATCCAAAATGAATACCGGAGAGGTCGTTATATACCAAGAGAAAACATATCAATTTGAGCCACTTCTGGCTAAAGATATTAATGTCTTAATGCAGCGAGAAGTTGCTTTGCGGTAAGCTTGTTTGCAAATTTGCAACATAAAGGTGTTACCACAAACATATCTCTATTTTCAGTTTCACAGGATGGCGCAACCGAAACGCAAACGCACAGTACTATTGTGCTGTGGAAGCAGCGGCCGTTTTCATGGCCAATCCGGAGGTGACAATTGTGTGCTTCGATGAATTGTTTGCATACAAAAAATTATGCCATTTGGTGAAGGTGTTTACTGTCATAACAACGGATTTATTGACAAATAAATCCGTGAGCGTATTCTGCGGTCCTCGGTATGGCGTAAGTAATCATCTGCTATCCATTTGGAATGCCGACGCGATGGGGGAGGTGCTAGAAAAATTTTTGGCCGGCCTGTTCAGCCTAGACAAGCGTATTGCTTGTCTGGTTTCTGACAATAACCCAGTCAACCAAGCGATATTTAGTCAACTGAAGACATCTTTTTGGCGACCAGTGTCCGGTGTGGCTGTATGATTTCACTCACCTGAGGAATTGGGCCCTGAGAAGACATAATGTCGTGGACACCGTTGTTGAGTTAGCACACTTGACTCAACTGGACATTGAGAATTTTGATGAAGTTTTTACCCAGCTTCATTTTCTAAATCAGTCGTCAAATGGTGTCGAGGAGGTTAGAGGCAAAGTGGGAGAACACCTCGACACTTTAAAATCAGTAATGACTGCATTACTCTCTGCGAATCCAGTGGCCAAAGGAAATTTATTCAAGGCTTTGAATAATTTGTTGGAGGAGTTTGTAGTGGCCTTTAAACGATGTGTTAATATGGATAACGTAGTTAATGACAGCAATTTAACAGACATGAATCTGTACACGTGCATTTCTGTATATTTGGGGATGCACCAGGGGATATGCTAAGAGGAAATAGAAAATTAGAAAATTAACTTGTTTTTTTTTATACCCATGCAAAGGGTATTATAATTTTGCCCAGAAGTTTGCAACGCATAGAAATATTCATTTCCGACCCCATAAACTATATATATTCTTGATCAGGGCGACAAGCTGAGTCGATTGAGCTTTGTCCGTCCGTCTGTCTGTCCGTCTGTCTGTCCGTCTGTCTGTCCGTCTGTCTGTCTGTCTGTCCGTCTGTTTCTACGCAAACTAGTCTCTCAGTTTTAAAGCTAGCGAGCTGAAATTTTGCACAGAGTCTTCTTTTTACTGCACGCTGCTAATATGTCGGAACCGACCGGATCGGATGACTATATCTTATAGCTGCCATAGGAACCATCGGTCAAAAAATGGGTCTTAGTGAGAAAAACTTTTTTGTTTTCAAGTAACTTTCGTTTAACTCGTGAGCAAATGCAAGTGTAAGGGTACAGAGTATGTTATAGTCGGGCTTGACCGACTTTCTTTCTTGTTTTATTTACAGTTTTTAAGTTATGTTTTCTTACTATTTTCTTGATTTAATACAAAAGAATCCAAAATTTTCTCCGACGACATACCTCCGCGCGGAGATATGACGCTTTTTTCCTGTCGGAGATATGACGCTTTTTTTCTGTCGGAGATTCGTCGTTTTGAAACGTCATAGCTCCGCTGCGATCAATGGCGGAGCAATGACGTTTGAGAGCGTCATATCTCCGCCCGGAGTTATGTCGTTTTAAAACGTCATATCTCCGCCGCACAGTGGCCGGTTTCGCTAATTTAGCGTTGCAAAATTCGAAACTTTTGAACGTAAGGAGATACTTGAAAAATTCCAAAGGGAAGGTGATAGAAAATTTAAGTAGCTTTAAAATAAGCTTAAGTTTGTTATTGTAGGTCAACAAGGTGACTTAGGATCGGCTGCCAAAATGCACAGTTTAATACACTGAAAAGGTTGCAAGTATTAGGCAAACCATTTTAACCTTTTTTTAAAATTTGTAATTTATTTGGCGACCTTTCTAATGTTTAATTAGTAATTAGTGTTTTTTTAAAACGATTTATTAAAAATGTAGTTGTAAAACTACTTAAAATTAAATTGATATTTTTACTAATTAAGAGTTAACTTTTTATCAAATTTGCTTAATTGTAATCGGAATTTTCCAATCGGAATTTCCGTTTGATTTATATGTTCCCAAATGCGACATTTGAATCCAAAAAAAAAAACAGAATTTATCAGTTTTAAAAATTGTTCAGCTTTGAACCACTGTAAAAATCAAAATAATTGACCAAATTCAATAAAATAAAGATTTTCGGGCTACCTGGGGTTCCCTTTATTTAATTAAATTAATGCGGTCAAAAAATTCGACCATAAATTTTTGATTTTTGCAACGCTAAATCGGCCAAACCGGACACTGTGCGCCGCTTAGATTCTTTAAAAATACAAAAACCGGAAAATACAACGAAAGGAGATATGCAAAAATTTTGGTTTGCGAGACAATTTTAGTTGTATTCCCGTTGCCCAGACATACATAGGCACAAGCAAATGTAAATATGTACATTGTACAATTCATAACTTCATCAATGTTTAGCCATTCCGGACCTTAAATCAAAGTATTCGCCTGAAATAGTTTCCCTATTTGAAAATATTGAAAATTTCTTCGATCAAAATTAATATATTTCATTAACTGCATATATATCCATATTAAATTTTTACAAGTGGGCGGAGTAAGCAAGGTGGCGTGGCTTGACCATAAAACATTACATTTATATTTTCTTAA
Organism: Lordiphosa magnipectinata; assembly: GCA_037044535.1. NCBI lineage: Eukaryota > Metazoa > Arthropoda > Insecta > Diptera > Drosophilidae > Lordiphosa > Lordiphosa magnipectinata. The sequence goes on along the minus strand of JBAMBO010002490.1, from coordinate 19,439 downwards.
TATATGTTTTAATTGTTAACAGGTTATACGGTGTTTACACTGCGGTCGTACGACCTTTTTTGGTATTTATACTCTGTACCGAAGGTACATAGAGTATATTAAGTTTGTGCTAAAGTATATAACAAGGAGAAGGAATCGTTTCCGACCCTATAAAGTATATATATTCTTAATCAGCATCAACAGCCGAGTAAGAGTATAAAAATGAGATTGTTTCATTGAATTGGTTTGAGGGTGAGTTTAAAAATGGTACTCCATATCGCGGTTTTTTTGGCTGTCGAGTAACATCTCTTAGGGACATGCAATAGTCCATAATACCATCATAAATATGTACTTTAATAAAAATCTACCGTGCGCTTTTAAAGATATTCAAGATTTAAGGCTTAACTCCTTCTGGAAGTACCCTAACCAATTGCCCCATTGAAGTGAATTTTTAGTATTGCGTTCCCCATGACCCTGTCCACATTTGCTGAATTTTTCAGATTTTTATCTTAAACCCTTAAAAACTACGTTAAAATTGTTGTCGTTGTGTGTTGCAGGTACATAAGTACCCATAAAACACGAACCGAGGCTTTATTTGAAAAACTGGGTATGAGGTGATGCTTACAGAGGTCCCTTTTATCATAATTTAACGGTCTCATGCCGGGGTTTTTAAAAAAGTTGGATTTTGTCGAGCTGTGTTATGCCCTAATTCATTGCTGATTTATGTACATCTAAGGTGTTGCACTAAGGGGCTGTTTAATAGCATAGATGCACGGCTTTCAAAAGGATTTATTAGTCATTATTTTGCACTACGACTCGAAAGTAGTGAATTGCTAAAAATAGCTAAACATAATTTTAAAATTGCCAGATTTGTAGCTAATAGCATTTTCAAAAATTTAATAGCATTTCCACTTTTAAAATTGCTAGATCTAGCTACTAAATAGCTAAAATGGCAACAAGGTCAGATTCCGGCTTCTGCTGGAGACTGGCTTTAGCGGTGGCGACGGAGTTAGTGGCCGTGGACAACTTCGTCAGCATTTGGCCAGAAGCAAATGCCCAGTGAACAATTTTACTGAATGTGTTAACGTCCTACGTTAACTTATATTATAGTCGGTCTTGACCGACTTTCTCACTTGTTTTTCTAGACGCAAACCAGCTCTGATCTACTATATCGACTGCTGGCCAGCGACTGAAAAGCTGTTGGCTCTCTTGGCGTTCGGCTTGCGTTCGGTGTGAATAGCAAAATGTGTTCGGCCCCTGAGGGCCAGGCGTGTATTTCGCTGGCTTAGTTGTGTTGTAGTTTGAGGAAGTGTCGTATACTTAGAGCACATGAAGAAGTGAATTTCATACTTGTATCAAGTTTCGTTAATATTAAAAGTAGGTTAAGAATGATATTCTTAATCCAAAAGCGAATGTCTTGATTCGAGTATAAATTTTTTAATCCCAATTTTTTGTTTTGTCCTCCAAGCCAAAGTACTGCCCTGCCTGGTACATGTGCTCGAGAAGGCTGGAACAGGAACTAAATGTCCCAATGACATTGAGAAACTCAGAGCACACCCAAATCGGCTGACAAGGCAACTACTTCGCAGAAGAAGCATAAATGGTGTCAGAGCCAAAAGAAAACTTTTGAGAGACTACCCTTGGCAACTTCCAAGATGACGTATCTGAATCTGTCATAACATCTAACACTAATCTAACACCAATCCAAACATAAATTGTACCAAACGAATACATAACTTTTCCAGTATATCGTAAGTTGCTCACAATAAGTGAGAAAAAAGATGTAACAAAAAACCAATCTTTTCGGTTCCAAGAATATCGTTTCTCGGATACTGTTCCGGTTCTGGCTCTGAGTTTTAATCGGTTCTTTCCGGTATCTGGTTTCAGTTTGATTTCCTGATATTAGGTTAGGTTAGGTTGCAATGGTTGAAATGGGAAGATCCCATTTTTTCACTTGGGCCATCGAAGGCCCGTTGTGGTGCCATATAACCCTTTCTACGCTGGGGTCGTAGAGGGAGGGTCTGTCCCTTTGAACCATTTAGAAAGTAGCACAAATTTTAGCAAAGGGGCAAAACCTATATCAGAAATGTCTGATAAATTGTTAAGGAAAGGACTTCCCAAAACTGCGAGTCGCCTTCTGCTGTGAGCTGGACAGTGACACTCTTCGTGCCCTGAATTGCAGCTTCTGCAGAAGTAATTGTGTCTGACGCCAAGCCTCGCGGCGTGTCTTCCGATTAGGCAGTGTCCAGTAAGTGAAATGTTCTCTCTCTCTTTGTTGACAAGAGTAACGCCCGAGATTTGTTAATATTGAGAGTAGGCCATATAAGAAAGATACTTCACACGTGTGAATCGTTTGCCATCGATTTATGCTTATTCGACAAGTTGTTTCTTTTGTTTGTAGCTTAAAGGTCGCAAGTGGCACCCCCACAATGTTGCTCTTATTCGGCAGGAGCTGATTGGTAGTGCCAAGTCTAGCGAGGTGGTCGGCCATCTCAAACCAGATTGATTATAAATTGCTGAGCCATCTCATTAAGTAAACCCCACAATGATCAGGAAGTCGAAATGATGTTTCGATACCAAGCTCTGGACTGAAGACTCCTCCTCCTAACCTGTCCATCCAATTTGGTGCCATCACAGTAGAAACTGGACAAAATAAAGGGCGTAATTGACAAACTAAAATAAAAATCAAAACAAAGACATTTCGAAGAAGAACAGATGAGAGAAAACAAGTTCAAAATTAAACTTTGATTTCAAAGTAAACAGATGTTGGGTTATGTTCTTTGACAAAATGGGTCTAATAAAGGTAGACGAAATGTCGAACACGGTGTCAATGTGCCATATTTTCCAAAACTGATATTAATCTGCAACAATGAAAAATAAAGAATAATAAATAAAATGTTACGACCTGCTGGCACAGCAGCCGAAACCAAACTGAAACACTAAACCAAAACTGTCAGCCTTATTGACTTTTGGCCTACTTGGATTTGTTTTTATACTCTGTACCGAAGGTACATAGAGTATTTACGTTTGTGAAAAGTATGTACAGGGAGAGGAATCGTTTCCGACCCTATAAAGTATATATATTCTTGATCGCACAACAGCCGATTCGATATAGCCATGTCCGTATTCGTCTGTCCGTCTGTCCGTCCGTCCGTCTGTCCGTACCGTCCGTCCGTCGTACGTCCGTACTTAACGAAGAGATCGCAGAGAATGGTAAGAGATAGAGGTTTACGAGTATGGGCGCATATATTCTTATACTTCAGGCAGACAAGTTTATTTTCAGTTTTGCCACGCCCCTCCGCCCCCGCAATTTGGAAAGAAACGTCATATCTCAACTACAGTTTTGAAGATAGATCGTATGACCTTCTAGAGATACCTTGACACAGAAATTATTCATCGATTTGCTGAAGGAATGATAACAGAACGGATGAACGATAGCTCAAGTTATGAGCAAAAAATGGCCGTGAACACCAACTTCGCCCACCAATCACCATAGCATTCTATTGAACGGCAATCTTAGTGAGAGGCAGAGAGAGAGAAAGGAGCAGACTGAAACTTAGAGATGAGCGCGTAGTAACTCGTGAGCAAATGCGAGCTGCGACGTTAAGGGTACAGACGTATGTTATAGTCGGGCTTGACCGCTTCTTCTGTTTTTTTTCAATTATTAAAAGTGTGCAGAAAGTAAAGGCGAATGTAGTCTACGGCCTACTATGATTTTTTTTGTGACAATGTACTAAAAGTGTTCGAAGTGGAGAGCAAAATCGGTCCGACCACATGCCTATAGTTCTGAAAGTCGCAATCTTGGGATCTACAACACCGAGAGAAGAAACTTAAATTGCTGCCGAAATTATCGTTGAGCGATCAAACGAGAACGAGTACGGAAAATGGTTCAGAGACGTGTTAGGGACCTGAATATTGAAAATCACTAGCCTTAACAGATTGAGGACAAGTCCCAACGAGCAATCAAAAAAGCAGCACCCAGCAATACGAGCAACGCCTCAGTACTTTTAACAACTATAAGATAGAGAGACTGTGTTTGCCGCGTTGGGCGCCTTCAGAATATCAGGGTTGGCAGAAGATAAACGGGCTATGTAACGGCTCAACAGGGTCAAGGCTCTATCGTTTTAAAAGCAAACTCGAATATGACCTGGATCTTGAAGCTCAATAACTCTGAGAGATACATTCGACTATGCACCGACTTATGTTAAGGATCCAGACCTAGATACAACTGTAACTAATGGACGGAACTTAATAGTTGCGACTAGCCACCAGGAGAATCGACAGAGTCTCCTACGAGTTATTTTAAAAACGCCCCCAACGAGCTGCTTGAAGAGTTGGTGTTATATACAAGTCAGATGAACTTACATAGAGAACTTAATCCAAATTCATAAAAAGGGAGATATAAATAATCCAGTGAACTATCGTGGTATATCTTTTATGAATTGTGCAGTGAAGCTTCTAATGAGTATACTTACGACCAGGCTAACAATGTAGGTAGAAAAGCACAACAAACTAAACGGATTCCAAGCTGGCTTTCGTCGCGGATACTCGACGGTTGACAATATTTTCAACAGGAGAAGAAAAAAGTCGATGCTTACTTTGTGGATTTCAAGGCTGCGTTTGACCGTTTTACCTTGTCAGCTTCTTATATACAAGCTACAACGACAAGGTGTGTCCAGTAAGATGATACGGATACAAAAAAATACCGCAGCGCTGTGCTGTTGGACGGAGACGAGCTCTCGGGCGGCTCACTCGTGAAACAAGAATGTCTGATGTCACCACTGCTATTTGCGCTGTACCTGGATGATCTTCACGAGCACATAGCAGGTGGCCTGTACATTGAGAACACCAACATAAGGCTGTTATTGTATGCAGACGATATTGTCATCGTAGCGGACAATCCCCCTTAACGCTTCAACTAATGATTGGAAAACTGGAGTTACATATACTTCACATTATGGGGCATGGAAGTGAATAAAGCGAAGTCCGAGATCATGGTATTCCGAAAAGGAGGCAGACTGTTAGCATTGGATAATTGAACATTTCAGGCAGAGCAGGTGAAGGTAGTACACGAGTACAAATACCATGGAGTTGTTTTGACGCCAACAATGAGCTTCAAAAAACATGTGGCAGCAAGAACGAGAGAAGCGAAAGCGAGTATAAACTCAGTGTGGGCAAAATTTTTAAACAAGGGAACCCTAAATCTAGCTGCAAAATGGAAAATACTCAACGCAATCTCCAGAACTGTGCAGTGTTATGGAGCTCAAATATGGTTAGGAGAATTAAGCGATGAGGCGGATCAATTACAGCGATATTTTATTAAGAGGATACTAAAGCTGCCAGACTGTACGCCAAATTATATTTTGGCAATAAAGGCAGGACTGGAGGATGGGCACATTTACAGCTTAACTCTTCATCTTAAATACCTGAGTATGAAGAATCTTGACTTCCGCATGTCCTAGCTAGGAAAATGATGCACAGTAGCTTGGGATGGTTTTCTAAGCTTCAAGACGTGTGCGAACAAAATGGAGTAACTCTAGAGAGCAACGCATCGCACTTTGGATGGATTGAAGGCAACATACAGCTACTCACTGCGCTTAAAGAAGAGAGTCGAAACCAACACTTGCGCAGTGAGGATATATAAAGATTTCAACCATGAGGTAGAACCTTCATACTGCAACGAGCTGTTCCGACAAACGGAAATAACATGGATAATGAAGGCGAGAGGGGATCTGCTATGGTTGAATGGCTGTCCAAGAAGGACCGTTAACGGTGTCTTATGCTCACTATGTAATATCAAGGAGGTGGAAGACATACAGCATTTTGTGGGGCGATGCCCGATTCTAAGGGAATTCCGTCTGCGTTGGTTTGAGAAAGGCACACTTACAGCAGAAGAGGTATTAATGGCCTTGAATGGAGAGCTGGGATGGAAGAATCTGGATAGATTTACTGAGGGGGCTATAATATATAGGAAACATATTATTAATGAAGATTTCTAATACAATTGTCATAACGTTATAATAATTGTAAACGTTGTTAAAACAACAGAAGAAAAGCTGACGGTTACAAACCGAGCTTTATTAATGTTTATCTTTTGGATAAGTAAACAATCTGCAGCACAAACAATGTATATGTATATGAAAACGAGAGGGCTAACTTCGTCTGTGCCGAAGTTTTTATACCCTTGCAAGTGCTACTTTTGAAATATCTTTTCAAAAATAATTGTTCCTTTTAAATAATTTTAGTCGTACTCCTGCTTATAAAGAAAAAACATTTATTGGACATACAAATAAATCAAACTGAATTGGATTGCTGCTGGTTTCTGTAAAGTTTATTGAACATTTTGTACAGTTTTGCATTTATAAAAGATTTACATACTCAGCCTCCTCACCGCGGCAAGGTCGCAATCCCCGAGGAGAAATACTTATTATAATTTACATTAAATATTGGACAAAGATAATAATTTTAACAGAGTTTAAAATTAACAATTTTTTACAAAATAATTATAATCATAATAGAATATTTTGATAATTTACTTACAAGCTATACCTAAGGAATATTCCATCATGTTGACTGTATGGTGTCTGATATGTAATAGCCGAAGCCCCAGATACCGAAGTATCACAGAAAACCCAATCTATTTGAGTTGAATGCTTTGTTGTTGGTACATTCAACATAGGGTATAAACCTCGGCTATTAAGATTGGTTTCGAGCGGATCTGTGTAGGTTGATCGACAAATATTAAAATCTCCTAGTATTACCACTTTATTAATACCCGTAAGACGTACTTTTGCAACATCTTTCTTAATTTCATTACGAAACCTTGTAATAGGAAATGTTGGATTCCTATAAACAATTATAGAAGATGTATCCAAGTATTTGAATCCAAGTAGTTGAGGCGATCGACTGATATATTTTTCTCGGTTCTGATGTTTCAATTGTTTCAAATAAGAATGTTACATTTTGCGAAATGCTCTGCTTGGCATAAACTATTATTCCATTCTTTGAAACACCATCAAGTCGGTTGCCATCCATTCTTCCTATGATGTCGAAATCACTAATATTGTACTCTTCGGTTGGAAGAGTCTAGGTTTCAACGAAACATAAGAAGTCTGCTGAGCAAATAATTTGATCGTTCGAAATATCTTCGTGATGCTTTCGAAGAGATTCAACATTGTAGTAGTATAATGAAATTTCTTGCGATCGACTGAGCAGATATTCGTAATGCGTAGTCAAAGCCTTTTCTCCTCTAAGTTTTTGGAGCTCTGTCTGAACATTGCTTGCTCCAAATCTAGTTGGAGCAACAAATTCACCCAATATGAAAAGGCCCGATGCGCTAGTTGATCTGCTACAACCCACATAAAGCGCAGCTCGGATAATGCTTCTTTGAAGATGCACAGCGACCTTGCTATAGGTTGCTCCTTGGCTCTTATGAATGGTTATAGCCTCTGCAGGTACAACAGGAAACTGCTTGCGATCAATCGAAGCATGCTCAGATCGACCACACTGAAAAGTTCCAGCCACTTTTTGGACTGGAGTCCAGTTAGGATGAGGACTGCTTCTCACTTTGGACCTGGCAATAGCACCAAACGATGGCTCGGTAAACAATATCCATAGGGTAGTTACTACAACTGAATCGTTTATTGTGCTGTGGTCAATTTGCAATAGTTGACCATTAGCACCATTTACAAGACCGTCACTTGTATCAATATTTATAGCTACCATGTATTTAGCTAAAGTTTTTAAATGCAGAGAGTAGACAAGTCCTTGAGTCTTGGAACTTTTCATCCTTTGTGCATGCCTCAAAGTGTTTAAGCGACTTGTCGCCGACATGTTTGCTGCCTTGACAGTATCAATGGCAGTCGAAACCAGTGTTGGGCAAATTTTAATTGATTAACAATTAAAAAACTAACAATTGATTAATTGTTCATCGCACCTATCGCAGTTAACAATTAATTAATTGTAATTGCAATACCTCACGACTAACAATCAATTAATTGTTAACCGTCAGTTTCTACAATTAACAATTGATTAATTGTTAATCTTTTTAAAAAATTTGATTAAAAACTAACAATTGAATGGGTTCGTATTCGCCCTTTGCTAGCTCGTGAGCCACAGCTCTCGGTTCTAAGCTGGGAACCACAGACTTAGTGGTTCACGAGTTATTTAAACCTATTTACCGTGACTTACGACTTATTAAATCGCGAAAAAAATACCTTAGAGGATAAAAAATATTGTGAATGAAAAGCGATCAAGTGGAAAATCATACCAAAATCAATAATTCCGTATCCTGCAATTGAATAGTAAGATTTAAATGTTTTTTTTTTAAATTTTTTGTTATTATTTCTTATAATAATTAATATTGCATTTAAGAACTACCCTCTTTTCAAACATGCTATCCGATAGACTGTGGCTCTTTGGCAAATCCGTCATTGTGGCAAAAGAAAACAGACGTTCAACTGCTGCCGACGATGGTAATGGCGTGTTGTATTTAACAAAAACGTTTCGAATTTCGGGATATCGATTAAGCAGCTCCAGTTCCTGACTTTCTTCTGCAAGAAACTGAAGCATCAAAAGTTCTGCTTTAGTCAAAGGAGCATCAGAGGGCAGTCGAGAATATTTTTCCAAAATATGGATCTTCAACAGCACGTAACGGGATCATTGAATGAATGAAATATTTCACTACGTTATCGTCAAATGGCTCTTGTGATAATTTTTTCTCAACAGATTTCTTGTTCACACTTGCTTTGTTCTTGGTTGTATGGCCGGGATGTTGCTTCTCTTCTGGCTTAAAAAGTTCGATGTACAGTTTAAATACCCTCTTACTTTTGTGTTTCGATCCTCTGGACATTTCATGCATAAAGCCGTAATATTATTGGCTGTTGATTCGTGTTCTAAGAATTTTAAATAGACTAGACGGAACTCGTCTAGTAGAAGCAGTCGTGGTTGCGAAGACGGTAAGGAGCTACCTGCTGCATCGCTCTCCGAGGAAGGTACAATATTTTTTGCCGTGCCCAGAGCATAATCCAGGAGCTGCTTCACCAGGGCGCCATAAAAAATAAGTTAAAATTGTTGTCGTTGTGTGTTGCAAGTGCAAAATTACCCATAAAACGCGAACCTAGGCTTTATTGTGCTGATTTAGTCTCTTTTTCTACTTATGCTTCTTTTCTGAACAAAATTGTGATTTTACTGTACAAACTTTGAACTACAAATCACACAGCTTACTTAATTGTTAGTTTTAACTGTAGTGTTGAACAATTGAAAAATTCAATTGCAGTTGATTTAGTTATAAGTTGCAATTAATTTAAATTAATTCAACTAAATTAGTTGCAAGCTGCAACTAATCTTTTAGTTGCAACTAATTTCAATTGCAGTTGAATTAATTGATTAAAATTTTTAGTTGATTAATCAATTGATTGAAAATTTAGTTGATTAATGCCCAACACTGGTCGAAACAAACTCCTCAGTATTTATTTGGGCTAGTTTCAGGGTATTGTAATTGGCGACCTCATCGTTTGAGTAAAACAAATGTATGGCATCAGAAGGAACTGCGCTAGCTGAAACTACTCTTTCTTTAAAAAGGTCAATGTCAGATTCGGTCATGCTGGCTTCGGACATGTTATTTAATGCTACCGCAAAATTGCGGTCACCGCGCTGCCGCATAGTTTCGGTGAGCTCGAAAAATTTGAAATTTTCCCATGGGGTTGGCACCAGCTAGAGCGCTATATGGATTATTTGTCCTTTCAGAAAATATCCAGCTGTCGCCAACTGGAGAGAGCTGTTTTAAGTCCCCAAACACAATTATGGAAACTCCTCCAAAACATCGATCCTGATTTCTAAAGATTTGGCGGAGCCTTTGATCCAGATATGACAACATTTTGGCTCCGACCATAGATATTTCATCAATGATAATCAGTTGAATATCAATGAATTTGCAATGCATGGTATTTAGGACATCATTGCTCAGAGACCTTAAGGCCCCAGTTGACTGATTAAGAGGCAAGGAGAATATGGAGTGCAGTATAAGCCCCCCAATACCAAAAGCGGCTTTTCCAGTTGGTGCGCAAAGGAGAACCTTTGCAGAATCGGTGGCACCAGGTATTTTATTTGATCGCCAAGTCACTGACTGATATAAAGTGGAAATCAGCCGACTTTTACCGACACCAGCACCACCGCCAACGTATTCATAGAACGTTTTTTTTCACAAACATTATGCATCACGTGGGCATAGTATTGACGTTGCTTGGAATTGAGAGAGCGTACCAGGGAACAAAGATCAACTTCCGATACCAAATGGGGGCAGTTTAATAAGTCGGATACCACCTTCTTCGTGGTCTTCCACGTCGTTAGGAACGTTGCCATCCTCAAATATATTGACACTGCGATCAATATTTGGAACAGCTAGAGCCCTGAATTCATCATCAAGGAATTGTGAGGCTGAAATTTCTTGATGACCGGAATCTTCTTCATTTTCATTCCGAAGATCTTGAAGGACGTTCTCCAATTCCATATCATCGAATACATCAAATTGTTGTTTGTTTACCCTAATTTGGGCATTGTTTACCCTAAATGTGTTTTCGTTATCATTTGAAATCAGCTCGGACTGTTCGCTTCGCCATGGGTGGAAAAGCATTACGTTTTCCCTAAAATATTCTGAGGGCGAAGTGTTAAAACTAAAGCGTCTCCATCTAATAATTATACCCTTGCAAAGGGTATTATAATTTTGCCCAGAAGTTTGCAACGCATAGAAATATTCATTTCCGACCCCATAAACTTATATATATTCTTGATCAGGGGGACGAGCTGAGTTCATTGAGCTTTGTCCGTCCGTCTGTCTGTCTGTCTGTCCGTCTGTCTGTCCGTCTGTTTCTACGCAAACTAGTCTCTCAGTTTTAAAGCTATCGAGCTGAAATTTTTCACAGAGTCTTCTTTTTACTGCACGCTACTAATATGTCGGAACCGACCGGATCGGATCACTATATCTTACAGCTGCCATAGGAACCATAGGTCGAAAAATGGGTTTTAGTGAGAAAAACTTTTTTGTTTCCAATGTTAACGTGATTAAACTCGATCATTAATAATATTATATACTTTCAAACAGATTTGGAAATTTTGGTCAAAATCGGATGACTATATCTTATAGCTGCCATAGGAACCATAGGTCGAAAAATGGGTTTTAGTGAGAAAAACTTTTTTGTTTCCAATGTTAACGTGATTAAACTCGATCATTAATAATATTATATACTTTCAAACAGATTTGAAAATTTTGGTCAAAATCGTATGACTATATCTTATAGCTGCCATAGGAACCATAGGTCGAAAAATTGGTTTTAGTGAAAAAAACTTTTTTGTTTCCAATGTTAACGTGATTAAACTCGGTCATTAATAATATTATATACTTTCAAACAGATTTGAAAATTTTGGTCAAAATCGGATGACTATATCTTATAGCTGCCATAGGAACCATAGGTCGAAAAATGGGTTTTAGTGAGAAAAACTTTTTTGTTTCCAATGTTAACGTGATTAAACTCGATCATTAATAATATTATATACTTTCAAACCGATTTGAAAATTTTGGTCAAAATCGGATGACTATATCTTATAGCTGCCATAGGAACCATAGGTCGAAAAATTGGTTTTAGTGAGAAAAACTTTTTTGTTTCCAATGTTAACGTGATTAAACTCGGTCATTAATAATATTATATACTTTCAAACAGATTTGAAAATTGTGGTCAAAATCGGATGACTATATTATATAGCTGTCATAGGAACCATCGGTCGGAAAATGAGTCTTAGTGAGAAAAACTTTTTTCTACCGTTCTTAAATTTGGCCAATATTAACATTCTATGCTTTCAAATAGGAGGACTATATGCTATTGCTGTGATGTGAACGATTGGTAAGAAATGTGTTCTATTGAGAAACACTTTTTTGTTTTCAATGCTAGCGTTGTTAGACTTTGCGATAAGATGACTTATAGCTCTGCAAAATGCGCTTAAGAAAGTATGTAAGTAGTATGTGGTCATTCCATATTACGAATAATTTTAATAGTTTAAGAAATTAAGGAAAAAATTTTCTGTAAAAATGTGTCTTTCCAGATTAGGTAAACTATATTTCTAACACATAACTTTTTAACAAATTTTTATATTGATGGTGACGTAACAGGAATAGTTATTTTCCTAGTGCTTTTCCTTTCCGGTACATGCAGGTAATAATGACCCAATTATGCGGTCTAATGCTATCACTTTTTTGGTACCTACAGGTACCAGGAAGGGCTTACCTTTTTAGCAATGCCCCTGTTTAACCCTTTTTGGCCTAGTACCAGGAAGGGATTACCTTTTTAGCGATGCGCCTGTTTAACCCTTTCTAGTATATACCTGTAGTAGCGAGTTTTGAAGTCGATATAGGTCAGAGAAAGGTTGCAACTGGTAATGCTCTGTGTTACGAAAGACGCCGATATATAAACCAAATACTTAACAAGCGCGCGGATCAGTTGATTTTTAGCTACCACACAGAAAGGAGCACATCGAATTAAGCAAATAATATAAAGTGAATACAAAGTGGCAAACATTTTTAAGTGAGTGAATTATATAGTGATAAAAAGTAAACATTTTTAAGTGAGTGAAGTACACAGTGATAAAAGAACTTAGTAAAAGAACTTAGTAAGAAGTAAAAGAAGTAAAATCAATCAAAATGCCACGAGTATCTTCAATGTCCCAGGAGCAACGACGACAGGCGTCCCGTGATCGAGCTCGCGTCCGTTACCAGCAAAATGCGTCTCAGATATAAAATAGGAATGCTCGTCGATTGGCCGCTAATCGCGAATGGAATCTGGAAGTTCGTCAAGTAGAGCGGGACCGTGATGCTACAAATCATTCGCAACGACGACGTAGCTTGCGTTATCGTGAACGTGAACAGTTGGAAAACACTGCTCAACACCAACAACGGCGTCAAAATCAGGATTACCGCCACGACGAGCGTGAAAGGGATGCTATTGCACATTCTCAGCGCAGGGAAAATGAGGAGTATCGCCGAGAAGAGCAGAAAAGAGATGCAGACGCGCATTCTCAGCGCAGGGAAAATGAGGAGTATCGCCGAGAAGAGCAGGAAAGAGATGCAGTCGCGCATTCTCAGCGCAGGGAAAACTCGGAAGTCAGAAGACAAGAGCAGTTGGAAAATACTGCTCAGCACCAGTAACGACGTCAAATTCAGGATTACCGCCAGGACGAGCGTGAAAGGGATGCTATTGCACATTCACTGCGCAGGGAAAATGAGGAGTATCGCCGAGAAGAGCAGGAAAGAGATGCAGTCGCCCATTCTCAACGCAGGGACAATTTGGACTTTCGCCAAGAAGAACGAGAAAGGAATACATATCGTCGCCGAAACACAAGGAACAACCCTATCACCAGAGCTAGGGAGCAGTTTGTGAATTCATCACAGCGCCGGGAAACAAGACTGCAACGCCGGCTTCGGGGACAGCGTTTACAGGAAATGGCTCAGGATCGTCTGTTAAACTACAGAGAAACCCCAGAAAATCGACTCGAGGAATCAAGAAGACAATCTCAGCGGAACATTGCTGCCAGAGAAGAATTATCATCATATCTCCGAGAGGAAGAATTGGAGAATCAACGCCAGCGAAGAAGGGAGACCGCGCGGGAACAATACAAACGCAAAATTAAGGAAGGACCAACGGAATGCTGCACATGCTGCGGAGGGACATGGTTCCCAGATAAGGTTAGTGGTTTGCACAAATTGGCTATCTCTTCTAAATTCCCTAATATTAATGTGGACAACACTTTTTATCTGTCGGGCAAATTTCCCAATCCGTCAGGCAAATATTTATTCTGTTCCACTTGCCGCAAAGCTGTTTCCTCAGGTAAAATACCTTCCCTTTGTCTGTCACACGGGTTTGACTTTCCCGTCCGTGGTCAAATAAATCTTAGTTCAGTTAACCAAGACCCTTCGGATCAAGAAGAAATTCTTAATCCGGGGGGGGGGCATGAAACTATGTTAGATAATGATGCAATTCAAGAAAATTCAGCCATTAGTCGAATAGCTCTGGCGCCCGGTGAAGGTCGTAGACCAGCGGACTTGGCACTAGACGTGGATGCTGAGGAACTTTCGTTTCCCACAATATCCTGTGGCGAAATTTTTAAGGCTAGTACAACATACGTTCGAAAAGCAAGATCTCAGATTCGGTTTAATGATCGCCGTTGCGCGATTGTACCCAAAGTACTTTATAATATATGTACAAGCGCTACGAACTTGAGCGAATAAGAAATGCGATTTCAATCTGCTTGAGGAAAAAATCTGGGACAAATAACATAACAGCAGCCAATATGAGGGACGAATCCTTTGTCGAAAACTTAGTGCAGCATGACGATGGATATCATATTCTTAAAGGTTTGCGGTCCGCTCCAGCTCATTGGGAGGCGGAGAAAAAGAAAGTAATTGCGATGATTCGACAATTTGGGTTGCCTACATTTTTCATTATACTTTCCGCTGCTGAAACGAAATGGACTGAACTTTTGGTTATTCTCGCTCTTCTCTTGGATAATCGAAATATCACCGAGGAGGAGGCATCCAGGCTTTCCAACGCCGAAAAGCCAGGCTCATTCGTTCCGACCCAGTAACCTGTTCGGGGTACTTCGATAACAGATTGCGACAATTAATGAAATTGTTCAAGTCTGATATCTTTGGGGAATTCCAATTTACCCACCATTATTGGAGAATCGAATTTCAGCAAAAAAGATCACCGCACTCGCATGGTATGTACTGGCTGGCTGGTGCCCCAAAGCTCGAAGTTAGTATTTCCCCCAACACAGAGCAGGTGGTTCATTTTATCGACAGTTCGGGGCTGCATATGTCTGAGGCAAGTAATGCCGAATTGTTTATAAATACCTCCCATCCGGACCAAAGAGTCCGAATGGTCAAATCAATAAGTGTATTAAACGAACTGCCCGTAGACTCCACTGATATTTTCGTGCCACACTTGCTTGACCGATATGTTCAGAGACATGCGCTATTAAGTGGAATATGCTTAGCGGAGTTTGCGGCTTTTTATGAGTTTAAGAAATCCAGGGCACGGCGGTCAGAGGAGTCGAAAGATTACGATGAACATAAAGAAGATGCAGAAGTTGAAGACAATTTAACTGATCGAAGATACGATCAACTTGATGGCAGTGGTTTTGTTAAACGACGTAGACAACCAAAAATTATTAGATGGAGACGCTTTAGTTTTAACACTTCGCCCTCAGAATATTTTAGGGAAAACGTAATGCTTTTCCACCCATGACGAAGTGAACAGTCCGAGTTGATTTCAAATGATAACGAAAACACATTTAGGGTAAACAATGCCCAAATTAGGGTAAACAAACAACAATTTGATGTATTCGATGATATGGAATTGGAGAACGTCCTTCAAGATCTTCGGAATGAAAATGAAGAAGATTCCGGTCATCAAGAAATTTCAGCCTCACAGTTCCTTGATGATGAATTCAGGGCTCTAGCTGTTCCAAATATTGATCGCAATGTCAATATATTTGCAGCAGAGCATTTCACAAAATGTAACATTCTTATTTGAAACAATTGAAACATCAGAACCGAGAAAAATATATCAGTCGATCGCCTTCAAATACTTGGATACATCTTTTATAATTGCTTATAGGAATCCAACATTTCCTATTACAAGGTTTCGTAATGAAATTAAGAAAGATGTTGCCAAAGTACGTCTTACGGGTATTAATAAAGTGGTAATACTAGGAGATTTTAATATTTGTCGATCAACCTACACAGATCCGCTCGAGACCAATCTTAATAGCCGAGGTTTATACCCTATTTTGAATGTACCAACAACAAAGCATTCAACTCAAATAGATTGGGTTTTCTGTGATACTTCGGTATCTGGGGCTTCGGCTATTACATATCAGACACCATACAGTCACCATGATGGAGTATTCCTTAGGTATAGCTTGTAAGTAAATTATCAAAATATTCTATTATAATTACAATTATTTTGAAAAAATTGTTAATTGTAAATTGTCAAAATTATTATCTTTGTGCAATATTTAATGTAAATAATTATAATAAGTATTCCTCCTCGGGGATTGCGACCTTGCCGTGGTGAGGAGGCTGAGTATGTAAATCTTTTATGAATGCAAAACTGTACAAAATGTTCAATAAACTTTACAGAAACCAGCAGCAATCCAATTCAATTTGATTTATTTGTATAATATGTCCAATAAATGTTTTTTCTTTATAAGCAGGAGTACGACTAAAATTATTTGAAAAGGAACAATTATTTTTGAAAAGATATTTCAAAAGTAGCACTTGCAAGGGTATAAAAACTTCGACACAGACGAAGTTAGCCCTCTCGTTTTTGGTTGTCTACGTCGTTTAACAGAAAAACTGCCATCAAGTTGATCGTATCTTCGATCAGTTAAATTGTCTTCAACTTCTGCATCTTCTTCATGTTCATCGTAATCTTCCGCCTCCTCTGACCGCCGTGCCCTGGATTTCTTAAACTCATAAAAAGCCGCAAACTTCGCCAAGCATATTCCACTTAATAGCGCATGTCTCTGAACATATCGGTCAAGCAAGTTTGGCACGAAAATATCAGTGGAGTCTACGGGCAGTTCGTTTAATACACTTATTGATTTGACCATTCGGACTCTTTGGTCCGGATGCGAGGTATTTATAAACAATTCGGCATTACTTGCCTCAGACATATGCAGCCCCAAAATATTGTATGCTGCTTCTTGTGCTGAAATCTCTGTCGCATGTACAAACTTGTTTCCGATATGTTGCAATTTTCTTTTAACAGGGATATTTCCTTGATTTACCTCAATCATGGCTTCACGAAGCAGCTGAGAAACGCCCCTGTCTGATTTGTTGATGTAGTTAATTATATAGCTACAACAGGCATACGCGTCAAGAATAAATTGAATATCCATATTTGCTCTGTGTAACCCCAAAATATCCCTATTATAAGCATTCAGCAACTTATCGGAATAATTTCTACGAAGGAAAACCTGTGGCTTTTTCAAACTGGATCGTAGAGCGAGTTTATAGCACTCAAAAGTGGTGTCAATTTGGGCCAAAAAATATTCAAATTATTAAATCGACTTGATTCTTCTTCTTTTGAACCTGACGTCAGAAACTCTTTGATTTTTTGTCAAAAGTGTGTTGTCAAAAGTGCGCGGAAGCGCAGTCATGTTTCAGAGACGGAAATAGGTACATTGACTACAACGCCTCTTACGCCATATTGCTTTTCATAACCGAGGGATGAATGGAATTCTGGGTGAAATGAGTCGCTCTTCTAAACAGGTCAGCATTTTTAGGCAGGCAGAAATTTTGGGAAAGTCCCAGTGGTACCTGTAGGTACCAAAAAGGGATAGCATTAGACCGCATAATTGGGTCATTATTACCTGCATGTACCGGATAGGAAAAGCACTAGGAAAATAACTATACCTGTTACGTCGTCGAGAGCTGTGGCTCACGAGCTAGCAAAGGGCGATTACGAACCCATTCAATTGTTAGTTTTTAATCTAATTTTTTAAAAAGATTAACAATTAATCAATTGTTGATTGTAGAAACTGACGGTTAACAATTAATTGATTGTTAGTCGTGAGGTATTGCAATTACAATTAATTAATTGTTAACTGCGATAGGTGCGATGAACAATTAATCAATTGTTAGTTTTTTAATTGTTAATCAATTAAAATTTGCCCAACACTGGTTTCGACTGCCATTGATACTGTCAAGGCAGCAAACATGTCGGCGACAAGTCGCTTAAACACTTTGAGGCATGCACAAAGGATGAAAAGTTCCAAGACTCAAGGACTTGTCTACTCTCTGCATTTAAAAACTTTAGCTAAATACATGGTAGCTATAAATATTGATACAAGTGACGGTCTTGTAAATGGTGCTAATGGTCAACTATTGCAAATTGACCACAGCACAATAAACGATTCAGTTGTAGTAACTACCCTATGGATATTGTTTACCGAGCCATCGGTTGGTGCTATTGCCAGGTCCAAAGTGAGAAGCAGTCCTCATCCTAACTGGACTCCAGTCCAAAAAGTGGCTGGAACTTTTCAGTGTGGTCGATCTGAGCATGCTTCGATTGATCGCAAGCAGTTTCCTGTTGTACCTGCAGAGGCTATAACCATTCATAAGAGCCAAGGAGCAACCTATAGCAAGGTCGCTGTGCATCTTCAAAGAAGCATTATCCGAGCTGCGCTTTATGTGGGTTGTAGCAGAGCAACTAGCGCATCGGGCCTTTTCATATTGGGTGAATTTGTTGCTCCAACTAGATTTGGAGCAAGCAATGTTCAGACAGAGCTCCAAAAACTTAGAGGAGAAAAGGCTTTGACTACGGAATACGAATATCTGCTCAGTCGATCGCAAGAAATTTTATTATACTACCACAATGTTGAATCTCTTCGAAAGCATCACGAAGATATTTCGAACGATCAAATTATTTGCTCAGCAGACTTCTTATGTTTCGTTGAAACCTAGGACTCTTCCAACCGAAGAGTACAATATTAGTGATTTCGACATCATAAGAAGAATGGATGGCAACCGACTTGATGGTGTTTCAAAGAATGGAATAATAGTTTATGCCAAGCAGAGCATTTCACAAAATGTAACATTCTTATTTGAAACAATTGAAACATCAGAACCGAGAAAAATATATCAGTCGATCGCCTCAAATACTTGGATTCAAATACTTGGATACATCTTCTATAATTGTTTATAGGAATCCAACATTTCCTATTACAAGGTTTCGTAATGAAATTAAGAAAGATGTTGCAAAAGTACGTCTTACGGGTATTAATAAAGTGGTAATACTAGGAGATTTTAATATTTGTCGATCAACCTACACAGATCCGCTCGAAACCAATCTTAATAGCCGAGGTTTATACCCTATTTTGAATGTACCAACAACAAAGCATTCAACTCAAATAGATTGGGTTTTCTGTGATACTTCGGTATCTGGGGCTTCGGCTATTACATATCAGACACCATACAGTCACCATGATGGAGTATTCCTTAGGTATAGCTTGTAAGTAAATTATCAAAATATTCTATTATGATTATAATTATTTTGTAAAAAATTGTTAATTTTAAATTCTGTTAAAATTATTATCTTTGTCCAATATTTAATGTAAATTATAATAAGTATTTCTCCTCGGGGATTGCGACCTTGCCGCGGTGAGGAGGCTGAGTATGTAAATCTTTTATAAATGCAAAACTGTACAAAATGTTCAATAAACTTTACAGAAACCAGCAGCAATCCAATTCAGTTTGATTTATTTGTATGTCCAATAAAAGTTTTTTCTTTATAAGCAGGAGTACGACTAAAATTATTTAAAAGGAACAATTATTTTTGAAAAGATATTTCAAAAGTAGCACTTGCAAGGGTATAAAAACTTCGGCACAGACGAAGTTAGCCCTCTCG